>FLSR01001388.1:0-55137 GCA_900092035.1 Leuciscus waleckii
TATTTATTTTTCTGTTTATTAATGTGAAGCCACTGTGAAATTATCTGTACTGTATAAAGCGCTATAAATAAATAAATAAGAATTGACTTGACTTGACTTCTTTCTGTAATCCTGATCCAGAATCTCTGTATATATCCAATCCTTGCAACTCTAAAGTATTCTATCCATATTAATACATTTCATATAATAATTACAATAGACTGTAACACTGGCTTTTCCTATTGTGATGACACGATACAAATTTTGTATTTTGCTTGGGATTTTAACTTGCATAAAGCAAAAACGACAGCCAAAATTATGTTTTAGATTATTATTTTTTTTATTTTAAATATATGACTCACACAACAAGCTGACATGTAGCCTATATATATATCACACAACAAGCTGACATGTAGCCTATGTAGGAATACATCTCTTCTATTGAAAATAGTACTCTATATAATATATATATATAATAATATAATGTAGCATTGTTACAATTTATGCCAAACCTTAACGTTGTGTAATGTATCCATCAATTGTTATTATTTACAACATTTCATAATAAAAGTTGCCCTTATCAAGATGGTAGATTCCCAAAGCCAATCCTCACCGGAAACACACGGCACAGCATTTTGACCTTCCTTCCGGTTGGCTCCCGCCCCACGTAGCCATTTTGCGTTTCCTGGACAAAAAAAGGGGGTAAGATAGAAAGACAATCAGACACAGATTAAATTTAGTCTTCAAATCATATCGAGAATCAAAAGCGCGGATGTAACTGTGCAATATGATAGGCACGGGAGCGGGCGAGCAGGTACAGCAGCCGCGGCCCGTATTCAAAGTGGAAACAGTTGGCTAGCTGGCTAACGAGCCGTTAGCGAGAGAGTGAGATAAAGACTTCATATAGACTAGAGTTTTAGGACATTCATGCATATAAAAGTATACTCTTCTGCACGCTAGAAGGCGGACGTTGGTAGAAAAAAATGGACCGTGTGTTGATTTGAAACGTCGCAGCGGGCAAAAAACACAAACGCCACGGTTTTTTGCGGAGGAAGCCGGATAACTGTTTATTCACAGGATAAAGGGGAGGATCGCAGCACGCCACGGTAAGATCTATAGTTTTTAAGCACTTTTACGTTTGAAACCCATTGGTGATTGTGAGACATTTATAGCTGGATAAGACGCGTAAACTCGGGCTTTCTGTTGTTGACAGACGCTCATCTTGAGTCTGTCACGAACTAGCCGGACATCTTCAGTCATAACAATATAACGTTAAGCAAGGGTTTGTACTATGATGACCATTACTCTAGTCGGTGCATGTGTCTCAACCTAGTGAGCTGCCTATTCAAGAAGCATCAGGAACAATTTTTTGCCTCTTATTTCCCCAAAATGCATTTTCACTGGGGATTTGAGACACAGCCGGGATGTTTCTATTGTTTAGTTTCCCCCTTTCCAGCAGAACACCGGAAACAGACTGTGCCCCCATCCCTAATTAGCATTTATACAATAGTATGCAACTCTTTATATATTTTAACCACACACTTGACTATTCATTCAGCCCCAAGGCCAACAAAACTGATCCACACTACACAAAGTCAACAGGAAAGGTTTTAGTGGTGTGAAAGGTGTGTTTCAACTGCACAAATACATTATAGACTTAAGTGCACTCAGTGAGTGGAAGGAAGAACTTTACTGGGTACCATTTAAGTACAGTAATAGCACATTAGGGCATATGTAATCAATACTTGATATTTATAATGCAATGTTAGTAGACTGTTAAGAGGAGGACCTCATCAATGCTGTAAAAAGTGAAAGTGACATGTGAAGGCCAAGTATGGTATTGGTAACCCATATTCTGAATTTGTCATCTGCATTTAAACCATACAAGTTAGTGGACAAATATTAGGAGTAGTGAACACACACCTGGAGCAGTGGGTAATCCATTTTGCTGTGGTGCCCTGGGAGCGAACTGGGGGTTCAGTGACTTGCTCAAGGGCACCTCAGTAATTTTTTGCTGCATTGAGAATGTCGAACCCGCAACCTTCGGGTTACCAGTCTGACTCTAACCATTAGGCCATGACTGTAGTTCTCGATCCTGGCCTGCACGTTGTGGATGACACACCCAGATCAAGTCTTTTGAGCATCTACTTGTAAGTTGAAGATACAAATCAAGTGGGGTTAAAGGGTTAGTACACCCAAAAAATGAAAATTCTTCCATCATTTACTCGCCCTCATGTCGTTCCAAACCTATAAGACTTTTGTTTGTCTTTGAAACACAAATTCACATATTTTTAATGAAACCTTTTTGTCCTTCCTTTGAAAGTCCATTAAACCGAAACTTTGATGATTCAAAAAGATCTATATTAATCAAGCAGTTTAACACAAGTCTTATGTAGAATGTACGGTATTCATCTTTACAAATTGATCAATGGTTTTATGAACTTCTTGAGCCATCAAAGGTTTGGTTGCGTGGATTTTCATCGGAGAGACAGAAATCTCTGATTTCATGAAAAATATCTTCATTTGCGATTCAGAGAAAACGAGTCTTATTATGGGTTTGGAACAACATGAGGGTGAGGAATTAGACCGAATTTTCATTTTTGAGTGAACTAACCCTTTAAATATAAGAGACATCCAAAATGTGCAGTATGATCAGGATTGAGACCTACTGTTGTAAAAAGCAGCTGTGGATTTCCCTTAGATCTTGCGTGAACCTCCTTTCTTTAAACAGGAAATGTGCAATAGACTTCTCCATCACATAGACCCCCACCACCCTGTAATCATGCTGCTGGAAGCACTGGTGGTCATCCACAGAGCTCAGATGACATATGCTTTTCCTTCATTACAGCAACCAGAAAGATTTCTGTGCTGCTAAAAGCTTTGACACTCGGGTGAAGCACAGTTGCTTGTCTCCCGTGGTGTGATTGAGTCACCGTCTGTTTTATTGTGCAGGGGTGAGCATCTCTTCCAGAGTTGTGTTCTGAGCTGACTGTCCCAGATTCCAACACATGTTTGCTGGGAACGGCTGTGTCTATCATTGTTTTGTCCATGTCAAAATACTGTATTTTAAGTTGCTGGCATGAACTGAAAATCTACCCTTTCTGTTTTCTAAATGCTTGTACTATCATAGTGTGATAAGCCATGTATTTTTTTAAGTTTTTTATTGACCTTGTAATGTATCAAAATATCATAACTGGTCCTTCCAGCAAAAATTACAGACTTCTCTCTCTAGTTTCTCTAGTCATTTAGTCCTCTTAAACTCCGCTCCTGCAAGCTTGTTTATCTGCCTTTACTTGCAACACCCACATCTTAAATTCCAATCAACAACTGATGCATGGAACTAACTACCCGCCCTTCATTTCTTTTCTCTCTTTTTTTTTTTTTTTCCTCTCTCTCTCTCTCTCTCTCTCTCTCTCTCGCTCTCTCTCTCACACACACACACACACTCTTCATTCTTTATTCTCTCACTTTCTCATTCTCTCCAGTCTGACCTTTGCAATATGATATCACCAGTTTCCATATAAGGATGTGTTGCCTTGGCAACTATGGACTCCACCTGTCTCTCACCCAACCTCCCTGTCTCTCTCTCTCTCTCTCATTTGATCCAATCATCTCACACACTCGCCAGGCATTAGTGTCACACACAGGTATATACTGTGATGAGAATCAGATACATGAGGATGAAAGAGCTGTAAAATAGGTGATAAAAAGACAAAGAGAGACTCAGCTGCTGCTTTCTCAGATCGGCTTGTGTTGGATTACTTCATGTTCCGTTGAGTTTGGAAAATTCAGATTATTAGAAAAATCTAAATATCTCTTTATCTGTTCTAAAAATCTTCAGATTTTTTTAATCTTGCGTACACTCACTTTAGGTGGCGGAAGTGCGTCACAAAGCTCAGTGCAAGTAGGCCATTCAGTGATATTAATTTCTGTATGCACATATGAGCATTTTTTTTATAGAAATATTTAAGAGCATTTTAAAATGTTCCTTACATTTACTGGAAGAGAAAATTACAGTAACTTGTTTCTTCTACTATCCTGTTTTTTGTTTAGTTTTTTGCCTTCAATTTGCAAATTGTTTATCGGAACATTTCTCAAGATTTTGAATTGTGACTTTTTGTTCAAATGAATCAAAGAACTTGTAACCAACTGATGAATCCATAATCAAAATGGTTAATTGCTGCAAAGTTTAACCCAATGTAGTTTTTCACTCCCTCGCAAACCTTCTACTAAACCACCTCACTCAGTCTGAAGCTTAAATACATATTTACATTTCCACTGTGCGTGATTTGTGAATTTGAAATGCATATGCAAATTATATGTTCTTTACATATTGATCAGTGTGTATATTATGGATTTATGTGTTTGGATGAATGTAATGGTTAGTTTTTCTCCACAATAGTTGGCAATTCAAAAAGTTTGAACAAACGGTATTGGATCATTAGCATGAAGAAGATGAAAAAGGAAGGAACGAACGAAACATCTGATTTTGAAAATCCATCCAACCAGGGCAGATTACAGCATCTTCTTTATTAATGCGCTGCACAGAGTCACAACTTCTAACTGGGTCACAGACTTTACTGAGTCTTTTATAGTGTGCTGCAGATAACAGATTTTGGCATATAGGCTAAGCCAAGCCAGAGAAAAGATGAGGAGTTTACAAGTTAAGAGTGGTATTTTGGCACTTGGTTCAATTTTTGAAAACCACTTTCACCCCAAACAAACAAACCTTTTTTTTAAATGCCATTTGCTCCCAATTTGTTTATCAAAAATACAGCAAAACAGTAATTTTGTAAGAATAGTAATTCATTACAATTGTCTTCTATTTTTATATTAATATTACTGTTGTCTTATAATTTAATATAGCCTACTTTTAAATGTAATATATTCCTGTGATGACAATGCTGAATTTCCAGCTGTCTAAATGGCTGAAAAACTAAATTTGAAGTTTATTCTTAAATGACTAATATTTGAATTATATTCTAATTTAAAAGGTTTAATTTCACTTAGAGGAAAAAAGCTATTGGCTTGTCTCCTGAGGGTGCAATGATTAAAATATTAACTAATGCATATAAAATAGCATGGCTGTAAAAAAAAAAGTTCATGACGTTTAAACTAATGTTTATAAATCAAGTATAATTTTGTAAATTGCATAATTATACACAAAAAATTACCTTTTTATTTAAAAACATGAGATGCAATGGAATGGGAAGAAATCCCACTCAAAGTCTTGACTCTCGAGTAGGGCTGGGCGATATATCGCATGACATTGTTATGCGCATCTCGCAGGCGATACGTCCGCGATAATTAATGCGATATGGCTCAGCTTGTCAGTTAACTACGGCTCTGTGTAGAAAATGCTGCTCCATCTGAAAAGCAGGTGATGGCGATTTACTACTAATCAAGGAACTGGCTTTAGGCTACTGACGATATGCGCCTAACAATGTCATGCGATTATATCGCCCAGCCCTAATTAAAGCTGCATTTGGATCTCAACCTTCGTGTCTCGGAGCAGTTCATAACAATAAGTCTATGATGAAAATTTAATTGGTGGTTTGTTGGGCACCGATATATCGATATCTCTGTATAGAAAACAAATTTACTGATAATCAAATAAAGAGATTTTCCAAAACATGTTTTCTTTTTTTCTTTTTTACTTTAGAAATGACTTATGTTGGGCACCTTTTCCTGTGTGCAAAATATGTCACACATAGGAAACACATGCATTATATTGCATTGCATATAATGTGTGCTGGTCAACTTGTCCAAAATTAAGAAACCCCTAGAAAACAGTAAAAAAAACAAACAAAAAACAAACAAACAAAAAAACAGGTGTACAATAAAGATAGGCTACTTAATTTATTATTCCAATAACCAAATATGATACTAAATAGCACAGGAAAAGGGCTTCTATTTGTGACGTGCTGTCTTTGCATTTGAACATTGCAGATTTTAAACAGGACACGCATTAGCTGCATAAATGTTAGCCAGTACAAACATATTTATAGAAAACAGTTGACAATGAATAGACAGGAGTCTAATAATAGCATAACGAATCACTTATTCTAAAAATAATATCAAGTAGGCTAAGTTAAACGAATGCGACATATAACGAGGGCTGTGTTGTAAAACGTCCGTCATTTAACGAATTTTAAAAACACGGATGGATAATACAAAATGCTTTCCGACATTTTGACAGAAAAAAAACAAACAAGCAAGAACAAAATTGAAACTATAGCCCGTCAATTTCAAGCAAGAACAAAATTTAAACTATAGCCCGTCAATTTTCATTTTACAATTATCTTCTCTCTCTGTGTGCGCGCGCGTCCGTATTTGTGTGAGAGAGAGAGAGAGAGTGCAACAGATACAATGGTACGTTTTAATCTAAGTAACGGTCGCGCGGCTGAAGCCAACTTGATGTGTTGAATGCTCAGAGCACGTTATAAAACGTATTCTTAAAATACACATTTCTGTTTTAATAAATGCTCAAAGTAAATCATAGAATATTGCCTAAAACATAGGTACAAAGATAATCAGTGATACATTTGCGACCCATTAAAAAATGTGGTCGCAATGGCATTTCAAAAGGTCGCATATGCGACCATTTTGGTCGCAGTGTAGTTATGTCACTGTAAGATCAGTTGTCATAAATGTCAGGCTGCATGGCAGTCAAGACGCGTTAAAAACTTGTACGGAGTTTTACATGATCAATCAATGACACGTTCGGTGACAGTGAGCTGCATTACACACGGGATTGAAATGGTGGCTACTAGAGATGCACGATATATCGGCCACCATATTGGTAATCGGCTGATATTGGTTCATTTTTAGGGCTCTATCATACACACAGCACAATGCGGCGCCAGGCGCGATGCAAGTGTCTTTGATAGTTTCAGCCCGACGCAGTAATCATTTTCACGTCCTGCACCACGTTGTTTAAATGGCAAATGCATTTGCGCCATCTGTTTGCCCATGGGCGTGCTGGTCTTAAAAAAACAAGGCGTGTTCAGGCGCATTGTTGACGTGTTGCTATTTTGAGGCAACTGAAAAAGACCGCGCCATTGACCAACAAATATATATATTTTTTTCTTATTTAAAGAGCGGATTAGTAATATGCGCCTTTAGGCGGGTGCACAACATGCATACACTCTACTTATTACACACTGGATGCGCAGCAGCACACAAACATGCCATATATTAAAAATAAAAGGATTATAGTGTAAAGGATTATTATTGTGTTCATAAAGACATGGTGGAATCCGGCTTGTCCCATAGATGGTCTGCTTGCGCGCTTTAACCTTGTGCACGAGTAGATCAGTTTCCTTTCTGAAGAAACGTTCAGTCTATCGGCTTGCAAATTCCGCCATGTAAATAGCGAATCCGCCATGGCGCAAGCCCAACTGACTTTTAAAGCGAATGAGAGACGAGACTCTGATTGGTTTATTGCACTTTACTAATAGCAACATTTTCTGTTTTAATAACAATTCGATTTTTCCTAGATCCTGCAGTAGATTTATTATTTGTTCTCACTAAACGAGGAATAGACACGGTTTCTATGCAATGTTCTACACTAGTATTTATATCAGTTGAATTGGTGCAGCAGAGACTATGATTTGGACTTTTGGTTACTAGTCAAAGGGTATTTAACATTTTGGAGATGTTATCCGACAGAAGATCTGCTCCGAATTTGCTTGGGTGTAAGCCATCAGCACGGAAAAGCCTAGGTCGCTCCCAAAACAGATTCCAATTATTTACAAAGAGCAGTTTCTGCTCATTGCACCATGACATTAACCATTCATTTAGCGCACATAATCTGCTGGACTTTTGATGCCCTAGTCGGTACGTGGGAAGCGGTCCTGACACAATGATCGTGGTTTCAGGCGATGTGCTGCGTACGGTATCGATTAGATTCCTGAAGTCTTTCTTCAGAATCTCCGTCTGGCGCAGCCTGTTGTCGTTCACTCCCGCGTGCAGGACCACAGTTCCGACGCGCTCGTCACCGTTCAGGATCTCGGGAACGCGAGCAGCGATTTCAGAAACACGAGCACCAGGAAAGCAGTGACTGTGCACCTTACTTTTACCTAAGCGATGATCACAGCATCACGTTCTGTTTCGCGAAGAGGGGAGAAGCGGTTTTGGGTGGATATCTCGAAAACCGGGAGGGGCGGAGAGATTCTTGCTCTGGTCCTGGCCCACGTCTTCCACTGCGGAACCACCCAGGCTTCGTGGTGGCGTGTTGGAGCCGGAGTGAACGAGACCATGGCTGATCGCGACCTCGACGCTCGAGACCGACGCTGAGAAACGCACGGAGTAGACGAGGTCGGAGTCAGTGGGTTAGTAACGTTAAACACTGATTTGTGTGCATCGGCGCGTGATGTTTCAAGAGCTAAACGCGGTCTCTCAGCTCGGCTTGTCTCACTAAAAGGTGATTGATCTGTTTCTCAACAGCTTCCAGCTCAGACTGCATTGCGTGCAGGTCAAATGTGTCCTCACCTGCACCAAAAGGTAAACTACCCATACTTCAGATACTTTTTCTAAACTCTTAACACAGACTCACAACTACACAACACAATTGGCCAATGGATAATTTTCTTCTCAAAAACACATTTTGTTGAAATTTAAACTCGCGACTGACACCTGTGGCCAAAAAACGGAACTGCTCTTCCTTTCTGCTCGCTCTCCGTGCACACTTCACAAGTCATCCGCTGCAAAGAAGTCAACATTATGTTTACAGAGGTAAGAACAGTCAAATACATTTGTTTGCTGACTAGCGGTGGTGGCAGAGTGATCTGAAACGTTTAACATGAACGTGCTTGACGTCACATCCGCAGACAGCGCGGGAAAAATCCGACCCGACAGAAAATAGAAAAAATAGGATACAGGCTTATAGGTGCACCCACTGTGAGCGGACAAGGTGTCAGTATGCTCATCAGGAGATGTTTGAGTCATAAATGGTAAAATAAAAAGGCTATTGTTACGTTTATTCAACATATGCATTACTGTATGACCTTATTGACATGTCAAGTGAGAATAGAAACAATCCATGTAAAATGCAATACTTACCTGTTGGTTTGTTGAAAGATGCGTATAATGGAGGCAACAGTTGACCGCCTCAAATTGGGCTGCACTCTTTCACCAGCCTCTCTTAGCGAAAGACCGTGGTTGATTACATGGTCAATGATAGTGGCACAAATTTCATCACTGACTACTGTTCTTGCAGCCCTTGGAATGCCACCACCACGCATTCTTACACCTGTAACTTGCCCTCTCCTTGGGCCTGCTCTTCTCCCTGGCTCTGCTCCTCTCACTGCTCCTGCACCTCTCACTGCATCTCTCACTGGCCCTGCTCCTCTCACTGCTCCTGCACCTCCTCTTCTCCCTGGGCCCCTTGCTCTTATGCTGCGTTCACACCGGAGCGAATAGCGCGTCAAATTCGCGCCTGCCGCGTCTAGTTTGACGCTTGACCACTTTGTGTTAATTCGCGTGTCAAGAGCGAAATTGACGCGCGTCAGAGGCGAAATCCGGAGGCGAAAGTTTCGAAACCCGTTGGCGGCCATCTTTTTTAGATGTTTATCGAGCATTAGCATTAATCGAGAGAGCACCGCTCGTATATGCTCTGGAGAGCAGAAACAGCTGCGTAGGGGACATCATCGCTGTACTCGGGTCCACCAGACCGTCCGGAGGGTTTCAGGAGTTTCACAATTTGCTCCAGGAGCTAGGTTTGATGGACCTAACGATGAGGACGCTGACGAGGACAGCGTAGGCCGTATAAGGCCTCGGCCTCGAGTGGTCTATGCGTGTCGAGCCCGCGCTCTACAGCCCGGCGCGAGGTTCACCCTCGCCCGCACCCACCTAATCTGTCATTTATTTTTGTTTTGATAATAAATGGAGCCAGCCTCCAAAAGTGAAACCTGTCCTGTGATTTTTTTTAAAGTTTTTATACACTAAATTGTGTTTGTTGTCTTTACATTAGAATAATAATGTTTCATATAATATGGAATAAATAGCATTCAATACAAAATGAGTATCTCTCATATATTGAAATCGAGTTTTTATGTGAAAGATTTGCTTTGTTGTGCATTTTAGTCATAATTACAAAATAATTTATTGAGGCCAAACATAAAATAACATTATAAACTGTCACTTCACCACGTGACAGCAGCAAGCAGGCTCCTGATTGGTTAACGCGGCGCGAATTGACGCCAAACACGAGAATGCACAAATAGCACTACATAAAACATTCGCGCTTAACGCGCCAGACGCTCAATTTGCACCATTCACGCGAACTTGACGCGCGAATGAGGCGTATTCGCGTCTACCGCGCCGCGCTCTACGCCTCATTCGCGCCGCAGGAATTTTTTACGCGCGTAACGCGTCTTTGCATTGACTTAACATTTAAAATCACTTGCGCCTGACGCGCTATTCGCGTCCGGTGTGACGCACCATTACTCTTCCTCGTCCAGACATTACAGTGTTTGTCTTTTTCTGTTTCCAAAAACATCACTCCTCAAAGTCCTCCTTTTACTGTATAAGTGTCAATGTAATAGAAAAAAATAACCCCTGCCACTGAGTCTAAGCCAGACTGGAATCAGCTGTGGTTGGCCCAATTTACCCAACATAATCATGAAATGTGTGAATGGTATGGCCACAAAAGACCGATGCTGTGCTAATTGTGTTTAGAGTTTTGAAAATGTGACAACTGGTTGGACAAACGCTTGTTAGCAACTGAAAAAAACTGTAACTTTAGCTTCAGATCCCTTACAATACCTTTCAATTATATTCATTGATTTTCTAACATCATCCACATCTCTTACTATTAAAGTCGTATCATCCGCATATTGATAAACTTTCTGTAATTTTTCCATTCCTTCTATTTCTATTCCCTTAATTCCCTTTTCCTCTTTTAAAGCCAACCCCAATGCTTCTGCAACTAAGCTATACAACAGCGGACATGGACATCCTTGTCTTATCGATCGTGTTAATTTAAAAGTGTCCGTCACAAATCCATTACATTTAATCTGACTTCTTACATCTTTGTATAAAGTCTTTATCCATTTGATAAAATTTTCCCCAAATCCATACTGTTTCAAGACCCCAAATAAAAATTGATGTTCAACTCTATCAAACGCCTTCTCCAGATCCAAGCTAATCACATAACCTCTTTTCTTTTCTGCTATCATAAAATAACCACATCTCTTATACTACTAATAGTATCCGTAATATTTGACGACCTCTGCTGTTGCTTATGGGAATTGCTGTTGGTACCTAAGCCCACTTTTAGTGTTGTCTTATTTTGTAATTAAATAAACATTACTTTTGAGCCTATAATTCGTTTTTTGTGTGTCCCTTGTTTTTGTTGCTTCCCTGAGCCAAGGGTCGTAACAAATTGGGGCTCGTCCTTGCTTAGGTTATTTGATTGCGGTTTGGTTGCTTATAGTTTGATAATTGATTATTTAATTTTTTTTGTGCCGAAATCAATTTGTTCACCGTGTGAAATCACCAGTTGGTAAGTACATGTGCAATATTGTTTTTTTGAACGTGAGTTTTCTCTGATGGGTATAGCGGCATGTTTCTTTTGAGACGTGTTGGATTTGTTATTTTTGTGTAGTGTTGCAGTGAAAGTGGGTAGTAGTAATTATCTCGGGAGCACATCTGTGGTGTTGAAGGCGTCGCTGGTTTGACCAGTTGCGTTTTTCACCCAGCGGGCTACAGTGCATAAATACCCCCCACCGGTAATCGCATGAAGACTAGGGTTGAGTTAGGTAGAGGTACTGGAAAGGTAGGTAGAGGGGAAAACTCTCGTTATTTGATTGCACTGTGCTAATTAAATTATTCTGGTGATTTTTAGCATGGCTGATATTAATGAGTTTGTTAGTTCACCTTGGCATGAATTTTTGGACAGGTGTACTAAAGAGCAATTATTAAGTATTGTCGAACGTTATGAAATTGTGATTAAAGATAAAAGGCTCAAAGAAAATGTTAAAATAGCTTTGAAAATTTAGTTGATCGAAAAAGGTTTATTAGACACTGAGATGAAGGAATATGTACCAGTTGCATCTGAATTAAAAAGTAATTTGTCTTTTGAACAACAAAAAGAGCTGCTACTCTTACAGATGGATCACGAGAAGTTAAAACTGCGTTCTGAACAGGGTAAAGTGGAATTAGAAAGGACTGGATTTGGAATTTCTCAAGCTCAACCTAATGAAGAAGGTAAGCTTTCTAGTTCTGGTCAGGAGCAGAGTGTCTTTTTCGATCACTTCTAATCAAAAAACTTGTTCCCAAATTCAATGAGGAAGATCCTGATACTTTCTTTACTCTATTTGAACGCATGGCAGAATTGTATTGGTCAGATGATAATCGTGTTGCACTGCTGCAGTGTGTGTTAACGGGAAAGCACAAGTAGCGTTTACTTCGTTGTCGGTTGATGATTGTAAAGATTATGATAGTTAAATCTCTCATTTTAAAGGCATATGAATGTGTACCCGAAGCATACAGACAGCCCGAAGCATACAGACAGCACTTTTGATTGCAGAAAAAAGACAAGTTACAAACAAATGTAGAATTTGTGCGTGATCTGAGAAAACACTTTATTCATTGGTGTAAAGCATTAGACATTAAAACATTGGAGGACTTAATTCATTTGATGGTGTTGGAACAATTAAAAAATTCAGTTCCGAGACGTATATCAGTGAGCATAATGTTAAAACGGCAGAGGAAGCGGCTATGTTGGCCGATGATTTTGTACTGACGCACAAAACCACTTTTGTTGATTGGCGTGCTCGTGATGTTTAGTATGTAAAGTCTCCATCTACGTAAACCGTGTTTTCACAGGAAAATTTGACCCAAGCAAGATTTGCAATTACTGTCATGAGAAAGGACATTGGAAAGCAGATTGTCCTGTCCTTAAAAATAAATCCAAACGTAATGCACTAAGTTCACATGCTAATCCTTCTGCTCTTACGGCACCAGTCCTGTTGGCAGGGAGTGAAATCGTTGAAAATCAAAAACTTGTTGATGCTGATTTCACTTCTTACTCACCTTGTATTACAGAAGGGCGTGTATCTCTGGTTGGAGAGAAAGAGGAAATCCCCGTTGAAATGTTGCGGGATACTGGTGCAATGGATTCATTTATTTTGGAATCAGTTTTGCCTTTTTCTTCGCAGTCTCATACTGGAGTGTTTTAATTCGAGGAATAGGACTGAATACTCTGTCTATGCCTCTTCATAAGTTAGGCTTCAGTCTGATTTGATTCAAGGTGAGGTTGTAGTGGGAGTACGACCAGCTTTGCCAGTTGAGGGGGTCCATATTATTTTGGGAAATGGACTGGTAGGTGAACGTGTGTGGGCTGATACTTCAGTGTTTCCCATAGTGACCACTGATAATAAAATTGAGACTGAACTGAGTGTTTGTGCCAGGATTCATCATGTGTCGTGACTCGTGCAATGAAACGTGCCAATAAGGATGAAGTGTGTGATCAAAAAGAGATTCAATGTGATAAATTCTGTACTAAGTTGTTTATGCCTGATTTGTCTGCCTTGTCTTTTCTTGTTTCTGCAGAGGATTTAGGAAAGGAACAGCGAACTGACTCCTCTTTGGATGAACTCTTCCAGAGTGCTGTTCTTCCAGTAGAAGAGTGTAACCCGTAGCCCATGGATATTTTGTTCACAATGGAGTGTTGTTGAGAAAATGGAGTCCTCACAAATATTTTGTTGGGGATCCTGTTTTTGAAGTAGTTGTTCCTACAAAGTTTTGACAAATGATGATCAAAATTGCACATGATCAATTAGGTCACCAAGGGGTGCAGACTTATCAGAAAAACATGAAACGATTGTATGATCGTACGGTTGAACGTTGAGTGTTTGTACCAGGCGATCAAGTCCTTGTCTTACGACCTATGGTATCTTCTCCTTTTGAAGCCAAATTTGATGGCACATTTGTTGTACAACGAAAATTGACTGATGAAAATTATGAAGTCTCAATGCCATCGCGGAAAAAGTCCGTTAAACGGTGCCATGTAAATCTATTAAAACCGTATTATGAAAAAGAAACCAAACCTGTAGAAAATTCGACATCTTTGCATACAGCACTTTCGGCCGTTTCCATCGGTGCGGGTAATGTGAGTTTGGTGGGTGAGGAAGAGGAGACCATTTCGCCCGATGATTGTGTTTTCCGGGGTCGTTTGAATAATTCTGAGTCATTGCACAACTTGGAGTTTACTCTCCGTCATTTATTTCCTGTAAGATGTCAGGATTATGTGATTTATTATGTAGTTTTCCTGAATTATTTGGTGATGCACCGTCGCGTACTGATTGGGTTGAACATGATATCGATGTGGGGGACGCAAAGCCTATTAACCCTTTAGGCGCCAAGGTTTTTTTGAAAAAATGCTGGATTTTGACATCACAATTTCAAAAGCTTGTGGCTTGAAAGGCTTAAAGATAGAGATATACTGTAAATTAGAAAAATGTTGGGGATGACTGAAAGTTTATGTGGGGTGTAAATATACTAATCTAATTTGCATACTATGACGTCATCAGGGGGCGGCCCTCTTGAATTTCATAATATTCAGGAAATAGTAGATATTGAACTGATGTTTGAACTTATTTGCATGAAATTTTTTTAATCCTCATTCCAAATGATGAGAAAAGAGGAAACCAACAATAACAGGAGAGAAAGTACTAAATTATTACTATACTATATAGTAGTAAAACGCATGTGAACAGTAGCCTACTTTTTGATCAGTTCATCAGTAATATTCAGGAAATAG
Organism: Leuciscus waleckii; assembly: GCA_900092035.1. Lineage (NCBI taxonomy): Eukaryota > Metazoa > Chordata > Actinopteri > Cypriniformes > Leuciscidae > Leuciscus > Leuciscus waleckii. The sequence goes on from FLSR01001388.1 coordinate 14,747, forward strand.
TAGATATTGAATTGATGTTGGAATTTATTTACATGCTTTTTTTTTTGGGTCTTTTTATCCTCATTCCAAATGATCGGAAAAGAGGAAACCAACAATAAAATAGGAGAAAGTACTAAATTATTACAATATTACAATTCTTTAGTAGTAAAACACGTGAACAGTAGTCTACTTTTTGATCAGTTTATCTATTTCTTCTACCCCTGCTGCCTTTACCTCTAGCAACAGCTCTCCTATGTACACTAAGACCACGTCCACCCCTGCCACCCCCATCCCCGTTGGGCAAATGGTCAAAATGATCTGTTTGTGCTTCGTGAACACTCCCGCATTGCGCGGCAAAGTTGTACCGGGAGAGGCGCGGGCGGCACTATTGCGCGGCAAAGATGTATTGGGAGAAGCGCGCGCGGCGCGGCAAAGATGTACCGGGAGAAGCGCGCGCGGCAAAGATGTACCGGGAGAAGCGCGGGCGGCACCATTGCACGGCAAAGATGTACCAGGAGAAGCGCGACATTATACGGCCGATCGTCATTTCCAAAAGGCAAATATTCCCCTTCAGAGTCAGAATCGGCGAATAACATTTGCAACACATTGCAGCCATTTGACGATTTTCTCTCACAAATCTCACAATTTACTCAGACGCTCTGAACTGAACTGCTTCCGCATCAATGACACGATCGCTCACTTGCCGGCTGTTTCCTCCAACACTTTGAATAGGAACATGACGTCATTTTGGTCTTGAATCGAAGTATTACATGTCTGCCATCTAGTGGTAGGGAATACAAATGAGATATTACACCATATTAGGATCTACAGCCTGTTTTATTAAGTATGACGTCTTGTCGCAATTTTGCGACTTTGGCGCTTAGAGGGTTAAGCAGCGTTTTTATCGTGTTGCACCTGAGAAACGGGAATTGATGGAGAGGGAAATTAAGTATATGCAGGACCACAATATTGCAGTACCTTTCTGATTGGGCTTCTCCATGCATTCTAGTTGGAAAGTCGGATGGTACTGTGAGATTTTTTTTACTGATTTTCACAAAGTTAACGCTTTAACAAAACCAGTCTATTTTCCTCTGTCCCGCGCCGAAGACTGTGTGGTTGTTGGTTCAGCCAAGGTATGTCAGCAAGTTTGACTTGCTGAAGGGCTATTGGCAAGTGCCTTTAACCAAGAGAGCGCAACAAATTTCATCTTTTGTCACTCCGTCAGGGTTATATTCTTACCAGGTCATGAGTTTTGGCCTGCGAAATGCTCCGGCGACTATTCAACGCCTCATGAACCGAGTAATTTGTGGTCTTGAGGGTTGTGCTGTCTATTTGGACAACTTGGTAGTTTTTAGTGACAGTTGGGAGTCTCATTTAAAATGGTTGCGTTCGGTGTTGAGACGTTTGTCTGATGCTCGACTTACAGTGAACTTGGCCAAATGCGAGTTTGCGAAGGCGACAGTGACATATCTCGGTAAGGTGGTGGGGAACGGCAAAGTGCGTCCGATGCAGGCTAAAGTTCAGGCTGTTCAGAATTTTCCTTCCCCACAACAAAGAAAGAGCTTATGAGGTTTTTAGGGTTGGTCGGATATTATCGGTCTTTTTGTCAATTTCTCTACTGTGGTGGCACCGCTTACAGATTTGTTCTAACACTTGCCAATTGGCTTTTGAGAATGTGAAATCTTTGCTGTGTTCAGCGCCTGTGCTTATGGCTCCGTGCTTTGAAAACCTTTCACGTTGCACGTCGATGCCAGTAATGTGGGAGCTGGAGCTGTCCTGCAGCAGTCTGATGTGTACGGAATATACCATCCAGTTAGTTTCTTTTCGCGAAAGTTCAACACATACCAATGTAATTATTCTGTTGTTGAGAAGGGAAGCACTAGCCCTTATTTGGGCATTGCAGCATTTCGCGGTTTACCTTAACTCGAGTGCACCTATTGGGATCTACACGGATCATAATCCTTTAACTTTTTTGAATTCTTTGCAGTGTCCGAATCAGAGGTCCTTGTTCTTGCAATCCTTCTGTCTAGATATTCGACACATTCGAGGATCGGAAAATGTGGTAGCTGATGCGCTGTCACGTGCCCCAGATGCAGTTTAATCTACTGGATTTGACGTGTTATTCCCTTTTGGTGTTTTTGGGAGCTGTCTTTGGTTCTGAACTTGAGTGTACCCTATGACTGAATTTTGTTTTGTTACAGGGATCTTTGTTGGAGTCCCTGTCTTATGGGGAGGGGTGTGACGACCTCTGCTGTTGATTCTGGGAATTGCTGTTGGTACCTGAGCCTACTAATCACCTCAATTGCCAGTCAACTGGAAACACCTGTGTTCGTGCCTTAGACACGGCTTAAGAGATCACCAATTGACCAGAGAGAGGCACTCTTTGGTTTTGAACTTTGGTTTTGGACTTGGGTTGCGTTGTATTTTGTTACCTTTTTCATTTGTATTTGCCTTTACATTTCTACTTCAACACTGCATTACATTTCAACCCTGCATCTTGCTTTACACACTGACCTTACTGATGAATACAGAAACACTGTTATTTTCTTTAATTGTTTTCATTTTATTATCAGTGTTGTCTTATTTTGTAATTAAATACACATTACTTTTGAGCCTATAATTTGGTTTTCGTGTGTCCCTTGTTTTTGTTGCTTCCCTTGAGCCAAGGGTTGTAACAATCGTGTTAATTTAAAAGTGTCCGTCACAAATCCATTACATTTAATCTGACTTCTTACATCTGTGTATAAGTCTTTATCCATTTGATACAATTTTCCCCGAATCCATACTGTTTCAAGACCCCAAATAAAAATTGATGTTCAACTCTATCAAACGACAGATCTCTCTATAAACTCCAATCTTTCACACACCCGCACACACGTAAGATATATAAAATCAAGCAATTGATTACATGTAAATCTACCCACGTGGTATATATTTTGATCTGCCCTTGCCCATTGTTGTATGTAGGCAAAACTATCAGGGCTTTACGAACGAGAATTTTGGAACATTTGAGTGCAATCAGGAGATGTGATGCAACTTCGTCTGTTTCCCAACATTTTCAACTAGCTAAGCATGCAATTTCTGACCTGAAATTTCTGGGCATTGAAAGAGTTTTGCCTAAAAGGAGAGGTGGTGATGTAGATAAAAAACTGCTACAGAGAGAATCTTTTTGGATTTTTGAACTCAACAGCCTTTTCCCGAAAGGGATGAATGAAGAGATAAACTATTCATGTTTTCTGTAAATCATTTCTACTTCAACACTGCATTACATTTCAACCCTGCATCTTGCTTTACACACTGACCTTACTGATGAATACAGAAACACTGTTATTTTCTTTAATTGTTTTCATTTTATTATTCAGTGTTGTCTTATTTTGTAATTAAATACACATTACTTTTGAGCCTATAATTTGGTTTTCGTGTGTCCCTTGTTTTTGTTGCTTCCCTTGAGCCAAGGGTTGTAACAATCGTGTTAATTTAAAAGTGTCCGTCACAAATCCATTACATTTAATCTGACTTCTTACATCTTTGTATAAAGTCTTTATCCATTTGATAAAATTTTCCCCAAATCCATACTGTTTCAAGACCCCAAATAAAAATTGATGCTCAACTCTATCAAACGCCTTCTCCAGATCCAAGCTAATCACATAACCTCTTTTCTTTTCTGCTATCATAAAACTAACCACATCTCTTATACTACTAATAGTATCCGTAATATCTCTTCCCCTTATTGCATATGCTTGGTTTGTCTGAATTATGTTCGGTAAAATCAATTTTAATCTATTAGCTAAAATTTTTGCCAAAATTTTAAAATCACTATTCAACATTGCTATTGGCCTATAGTTTCTTAGATCTTTAATGTCTCCTCTTTTTTTTTTATTAATTAATTTAATCAACCCTATCCCCATAAAATTACTCATTTCATCTCTTTTAAAAATGTCCTCATAAACTTATTTTAAAATCGGTATCAATACTTTCTAAAAACCTTATAAAATTCATTTGGTATCCCATCTCTTCCTGGACTCTTCCCATTACTCAATTGCATAATTGCCTCTTCTATTTCCTCTTTTCCAATTTCTTTCTCAGCTAACTTTGTCATCATCATCAACTCTTGTTCTTTCTTCAAAAAAAAGTTTATGTTCTTGATCCAACGCTCGTTTCTAAATAATTCTTCGTAAAAATCTTTTATTTCCTTTAATATATCTTGTGTTTGTCACCTTTTCTCCATCCTTACTTCTTAACTCTTTTATCATTCCTGATCATTCCTGTCACTTGGGGTTACCTTTAGCGGTCTTCTTCTGGTCGTCATCACCTTTTCCCACTCTGCTCTCCCCATCTCGTCCTTTTCCATTTCTGTTTTGTCCACCTCCTCCATCTCCTGTTGTCCTTGTATTCCAATCTGTGAGTCCATTTGCCTCTGCGAATCCTCATTGTCCTGTTCATCTTCATTTCTTATCTCTTCTCCCATTCCTTTATCTTCCTTCTTTCTCTTCTGCTTCTTTTCCCTTTCACATGTATCTCCGTCCTTCTCTATTTCACTGTCTCTTTTCCTGTTCTCCACTTCCATTTGCTCAGTTCTCTTATATGTTGATTCCTCTTCTGTTGTGCTGACCCCTTCTTCCATCCTTTCTGCTTCTTTTGTCTTTTCTGGCCTCGTTTCCTCTCGTTGCTCTTCCCTTTGGGTTTCCACAGTGTCATCCTGCATCTGTCCTCCCACCTCTTGTTGCTCCTCTTTTTCCTCTCCTTCACCTCCCATCCAGCATTCGCCTTGGATTTCTTGACAATCTGGGCACTTCACTACCTTGCAGTCTCTTGCAAAGTGCCCTTGTTCACATTTGTAGCACTGAAACTCAGGGCAATCCCTCATTACATGTTCCGGATTCATACACAATCGACAGGTTGTCGACCTGACGAATATGTATGATCCTAAAATGTTGAGTTCCCTCTGCAGTTTCAAACCTGGTGCTATATGGTAGTGACACTACCTCCTTGGGGAACTCACCCGTACAAACCGTGTACCGTCTTCTATTTCCGTACCTGGATGGTATCATCTTCTTATTCTGGAAGTGGGGGTTACTCCCCAACCTTTCAGTTTGTCCAGAATATCTCTGTCCTCAAGATAGGCTGGCAGATGCATAAATGAGACTGCGTACTCCCTCTCCTGTAGCTTTTCACCTCACATTTCACATTTCACTCCTTTAACCCTCTGGGGACCAAGCTGTTTTTGGGGCCCTTGAGATGTTCTGACATGCTCTGACATTTGTGCTTTTTTCAGTTATTTATAAACATGTTAATGGCAAAGGTGTAAATTCACTCTATATAGCACAAACAGGCCTACCATAATATGCGAGCAACATGCTCCTGATTACTTATCGGGTATTAATTGACTGCATGTCTGGTGTTGATTCATTATGAGCATTGAGAATAGCTGGATGGCTGAAACGTCTGCTCTTGCTCTATTAAAATAATTGATTCTTTTTGTTAAAGACTTTGTCTATTTTTTCAGAGTGCGAACCATCTACAGTCAACTCTATCAAACGCCTTCTCCAGATCCAAGCTAATCACGTATCCTCTTTTCTTTTCTGCTATCATAAAACTAACCACATCTCTTATACTACTAATAGTATCCGTAATATCTCTTCCCCTTATTGCGTATGCTTGGTTTGTCTGAATTATGTTTGGTAAAATAAATTTTAATCTATAAGCTAAAATTTTTGCCAAAATTTTTAATTCACTATTCAACATTGTTATTGGCCTATAGTTTCTTAGGTCTTTAATGTCTCCTTTTTTAATATAAATTAATTTAATCAACCCTATCCCCATAAAATTACTAATTTCATCTCTTTTAAAAATGTCCTCAAACTTGTTTTAAAATCGGTATCAATACTTTGCTAAAAACCTTAAATTAATTTGGTATCCCTTCTCTTCCTGGACTCTTCCCATTACTCAATTGCATAATTGCCTCTTCTATTTCCTCTTTTCCAATTTCTTTCTCAGCTAACTTTTTGTCATCATCAACTCTGCTTTAATTCTTTCTTCAAAAATTGTTTTATGTTCTTGATCCAGTCGCTCGCTTCTAAATAATTCTTTGTAAAAATATTTTATTTCCTTTAATATATCTTGTGTTTGTTATTTTTTTTCTCTATCCTTACTTAACTCTTTAATCATTCCAGATCTTTGCCTATTTTTCTCCTGTTAAAAAAGAATTTTGAACACTTTTCCCCTTCCACTATATACTTTGCTCTACTTCTTACCATCACTCCTTTACATTTCCTTTCCTCTATTTCAAATTTTTCATTTTTGCACTACACCTCTAACATTTAATACTGCTATTTTTAGCAGCATTAAATGCATAAAACTCCATAATGTCCACTTCATTTTTCTTCTTCTTCCAGATCCACCAAAACCCCAAAACTATTTTCATCACAATTTTTTCTTTTGGTCCCCTTTTCCTTACATTTTTCTCTTGTTATGTCATTTTTGTGCAAATTCTACACTTGGGGTTACCTTTAGCGGTCTTCTTCTGGTCGTCATCACCTTTTCCCACTCTGCTCTGTAGCCTTTATTGTCACTTAGTCACAAGTACCAGCGAAATTAGCCATCAACCTGTCCATACAAAGATACAATATGACAAGGGGGTAGAAAGGACAGGAAGACAGAGCATTGAGGGAAAGAAATACAGCATAACATGAGGAGAGGTGAGGAGAAAGTGGGCGTGAGGGATGGAGGTGACCCAGCACAGGCAAGCAGCCATCCGGTCCAGCAGCCATTCTCGGCGCTGGTCAGACCCGCCTGTCAGACTGGTGGTACAAAGCGTCGAAGGCGAGGGATGAGGGATGAGGGATGAGGGATGGGGGGATGGGGGGGTTTATATATATGAGCAGAAAAGCTTATTTGATGTGACAGTATATTCTACTGTAAAAACTGTACCCAAATCTAGTCAACAAAATGTTTTCTTTCATACTTCGCCTGACTGTAACGCAGTAACTGTAACTGTAAAAGCAGTTTATTCTTTCACACACAGACGCGCGATTCATATTTAGGCTAAACACTCTTTACAAATATGTACCCTTCATTCATTCACAGAAACGCGATTCATATTATAGAAACGCGATTCATCTTTTTGTTTACATAAGCCTACAACTTTATTCCATAACGTTATTCCACATTAACACTTGAGAAAGGATAACTTAGCCTACCTCACTCCTCAGCGGGATGTGCTCCTCATATCAGCACGGAAAATTTTCTCCATAAGGTAGGCTATATTATGCCTCTTTGTTTACAGCTGATGTGGGGGCGTTTCACAGACTGAAATGGTTCTCAGAATTTGCGTTTGAATAGCCTGCGCTCTCCGGGGCGTGGTCAAATTACTTTTGAATGGCTCGTAATGAGCTCGACTGGAGTCGCTCTCTTTTTATACAGTTTACAGAAGCTGATAATATTTGTTTTTTTTATAAATTACTTCATTTAAAAGCTGCGATCTCAAGCTTTATGCCCGTGGGTCTGTTTGCCTGTTTGACTGAGTTTTCGCGGAGTTATAGATAATTTTCGAACGCGTTTCAAATGGGAGTTTACTGACAGAGAGAAGGCAGAAATAGCATCATGTTAGTTTTTCTTTATTTGTCAAAAAGCAAAACACTTTATTTTTATTGTGAGTATACAGAAAAAAAATAGAAACTGAACAGGATCGATTGATGTATTACACGAAAATGAAAGATCAAAATTAACAGAGCATTTTGTGTTTATTTTTCATTGCTAAAAAAAAAAACGAGCAAAACGCGCGGGCGCGTTTTTGGTCCCCAGAGGGTTAATTTCCAGTCAATCCCACAAGTTCATCACAGGTTTCTTCATTTGTTGGTCACTTCATACAGTCTGTTTTGTTTAGGTCTTACTGCTAACATCTTCCCAACTCCTACTTTCTCTGCTATCACTTTTATTAAATCCTCTGCCCTTCCATCGCTGATATCTCCCATGTCCACTGTTACTGTTGCCTCTTTTGCATAACTCCTCTTGTTCTCCATCTTGTTTTCTTCAATCTGTTCTCGTCGTCTTTGTCCTTTTCCTTGGTCGTTATCTTTTCCATTGTCCACCGCCATTCCCATGTCTTTGCCAGTTAATCCATCCGTTTTACTCATTTTGTCGAAACAATGAACACAAAACACTCCCCAGACAGCACAAGGCTGCTGGCAAGTGGTTTAAAACAACAACAAAAAAACACTATACGAATATAAACTTTTTAACAAACTTTTAAACAAACAAAAAAGAAAAAACTCAGAGAGCCTCTCGGTTTGCAATACACACCACTTCCTGGTAGCTCAACAGGGCCCTCAAAGTGGTATGGCCGTAAGCAAAATCGTGATCACTTCCAAAAAAAAATTTTGTAATGAAACTTCCTAACTGTCTGTTACATAATACCAAATCAATTCTACTTTGTTTTAAAACATTGTTAACCATTTGTCTTCTTGAATATTCTCTTTTTACGGTTTCTTTCCCTTCATAAATCTAGAAATGTTTTTCCATAATTTTCTTTAATTCTTTTCTCCCAACATCTGCTCTATATACCATATAATCCTCCACATCAATTCTTTCTAAAACAGTATTAAAATCACCAATTAGAATCACTTTGTTATAATTCTCTATTAGAACATCCTTTTTTTTTTTAAAAAGAGTAGCTTGTTCTATATCCTCATTTGGTGCATGAATATTACATATTGTTATTTCTTCTTCTTTTCCTTCTACCTTTACCACCAATGTCCTTCCTACATTATCCGTGAATATAACTGTTGCTTTTTGTGTTGTACCCCTTCTTATTAAAATTGCTACTCCTTTTTTCTTATTAGGATCATTGTTGTAAAAAAATTCTTCATCCCATATTTTCTTCAAACCATGAATTTTTTTCATCATTCCATCCTGTCTCTTGTATACATATGTCATTTTTTTCTTTGTCAAGTGATTAATATTTTCAAATTTGGTCATAGTTGACCTTGCATTAATTGAAACTATGCTCAGTTGACTCATATACAAAATAAATGAGACATAGAAACAAACAAAAAACCACATCACTGGGACTGGGACTCGCAAACATGAAGATCACTCCGATTTTATTGTCTCTTAACTGGCTGCCGGTGCGTTACAGAGTTGACATGAAAATACTGATGTTTGTTTTAAATCTTTAAACGGTCTTGAACCTTCATACTTGTCCGAACTTGTAAATGTTAATGTACCTGGGAGGTGTCTAAGGTCCACGAGTAACTATAATCTGTCCCAGCCACGCTCACGCTTAAAGTCTAGAGGGGACTGTGCTTTCGCTGTTGTCGGTCCTAGGCTGTAGAAAGCCCCCCTGTCTCCTTGAGATCACTATCCTCTTTATATGAGTTTAAACTCAAACTAAAGGTGTATCTTTTGGAGCGTGCATTTCTCTAAATGTAAATTTTCTATGTTTTTTTCTGCAGTCTGAATGATATTTTTTATTCTTAAATCTTGTTGGATTTATGTTATGTGAAGCACAGTGGTCAACTTCTGTTGTGTTTACTTGTGCTATATAAATAAAGGAAAGAAGAAGATCACAATACCGCCTCTCCTGAGCCAGTCATTTCAGCTTTTTTTTTTTTTTTTAGTTTCTTTTTTTTTTTTTTTTTTTTCCTTCCCTAGATTCTCTTCTTATTCTTTGTTTTTCCATCACCTTCTCAATGTTAATTTGTCCTGTTGTTTTCAATTTACTCCCCCCTGCTCAAAATGTATATGTACAATAGTTTTATTCTTAATGTCTCTTACCTCATCTATGTTTGTACAGTTCTTTGCGCTTTCATTGTCTTCTTTGTTTTTCATCCCATCCTGTTCAACTTTATCTGCAATTAGTTGTAGTTCTGTCATCATTTCTGTGTCGTCTTCTCCTTCCCGTTCGTCTTTGCTTCCTCCTCTTTCTCTGCTCTGTATATCCATAGTTTATCCACATGTTTGTTGTGGTACACTTCCTACATAATCCTCTTCCACATTCTCCCCGTCGTTGAGTATCTCCGTCTCCATTTCCTCATGTTCCTCTTCGTATGTTTCACATCTGCACCTGAGAAATGCCTTTCCGCAGCCTTGGCACCGCGGGGCTTTGCAGTCCCGCGCATAATGCCCCTGCTCCAGGCATTCTCTGCAAATTAGTTGTGGACAGTCCTTCTTTTCATGATCAGCATTTGCACATATTCTGCACGTCTTCACCAGGGGCTTCATTATCAATCTTGCGTACGCACAAAAACTTTGCGTACGCCAGCTTTCACGCTCACGGTCGGATGTACTAACAGTGAAATTAACGCGAGAATGTGCGTTCCTCCACGCCAATTTCATGTCTGGCGTACGTACATTTCTCATTGTTTTTGTCCGTTGGCGACTCTTACAGGCAATGAAGTGAAGTTGCAAACATTACACAACGAATTGTTCTACAAGTCTATCGCACCACCACCTGTGGGAAGCATTGCTATTAATTTGCAATTTATAAAATAATTGACATATATTGTCACACGAGCCTTATGGGAATATTCTATCAATTATGCAATTAAGTAAGAACATATAAAAGCATATGCAAATTGATACAACCCTTAGTCTATGGCAATGACAGCTTTGGTTTAATGTCCACCTTTATATCAGACCATTTCTTTTTAAGGTCATTTAGGGTAGACTGTGTACATTTGAGACATGTGTACAGTTGAGACACCTTAAATAACTTGCGTTCGCAGCAAGCACAAGTTGTGATTTTTGCTGTGCACGTGCGTATTAGTGTCCTCTTTGATCGTGGTGGGATCCTTCGTACGCAGAGATTCATACATCTGTTTTTTTTTGTGCGTACGCACATTTACAGCTTTGTCCGTACGCAATGTTTGTGCGTACGACATTTACAGCTTTGTCCGTACGCAATGTTTTAGTATGAATTCAAAGCAAGTCTTTGTACATGAGGCCCCTGGTGATCATGAATCACCCTGAAAAACTGCGTTCCTTACTTCGTGTCAAATCTTATTATATTATATGGCAGTGACACCACGTCTTTTGGAAATTTACTCTTATAAATCTCGTTCCGTCTGCCATAGTTGTCCCAGGGTAATACCTCCTTCTCAGAGGAAGTATCGGTGTAACCCCCCAGCTTGCCAGTTTTTGTAAAACATCCTCATCATTTATATAGTTTGGCAATTGTAAAAAAGATACCATTCTTTCCGTTGCACAAAGTTTTTTTATTTCACAACATTGTCCATTTATTTGTATTCCATCCAATAATTGTTCACAGTCTTCTTCTTTCTCCAATGTGAGTTCATATTCAAATTCAGTTTTTTTTCCTTAGTCCATATAATTTGCCCATTCCAGTTTTGTCCTCTACAGCTTTAATTATCATCATAACCTTTAATTGTTCTGGGTTTTTCACATTCATTGACAGCGTAGTTTCCTTTTTGTATTCTCTCTGATATCTCATTTTTCCTCTGTTTATTTATCATATCTTCTTTTTGATTGCCTTTTCTCTTTTCACCATTTACATGATCCTTTTCTTTACTTTGTATCTTCTGTTGTTCAGTCCTTCCTTTCACCATTTCAGCTCCATTTCTCTTCTTTCTCGAGACCACAGTTGCCCATGTTTCTTCTTGATTTTCATTTTTTTCTTGCATTATCCTTTTGCGTAGATCAGTATCTTCATCCAATTCATTATCCTGTTTCTCATGTTCCTTTTCCAGTCCTGTTCGATTATCCATTATATACTTCCTTGTTTGTACACCTCTCCACCAAAATCAAAAAGTAAAAAAACTCAACCCCAAACAGTTATAAAACTGCCTGGGGTTAAATCGTGAAAAATAATAACAAAAGTAAGCTTTATAACTTAAAGGGATAGTTCACTCAAAAATGAAAATTGTGTCATCACTTACTCAACTCGTGTTGTTCTAAACCTGTATGGGTTTCTCTGTTCTGTTTAACACAAAAGAAGATATTTTGAAGGTAACCAAACAGTTGATGTGTCCATTGACTTCCATAGTGGGGAAAAAAAAATACTATGGATGTCAATGGACACATCAACTGTTTGGTTACCGACATTCTATCTTCTTTTGTGTTAAGCTTTTAAATAGCCCGTTTTTGGCAGCAGATTTCACTTATGGCCATACCACTTTGAGAACGCCCGATGTCGTCTGATCTCGGAAGCTAAGCAGAGTCGGGCCTGGTTAGTATTTGGATGGGAGACCGCCTGGGAATACCAGGTGCTGTAAGTTTTTTAGTTTACTTCACTAATGTTCTAAGCTTTTAAATAGCCCGTTTTTGGCAGCAGATTTCGCTTACGGCCATACTACTTTGAGAACGCCCGATCTCGTCTGATCTCGGAAGCTGAGCAGGGTCGGGCCTGGTTAGTACTTGGATGGGAGACCGCCTGGGAATACCAGGTGCTGTATGCTTTTTAGTTTACAGCACCTGGTATTCCCAGGCGGTCTCCCATCCAAGTACTAACCAGGCCCGACCCTGCTCAGCTTCCGAGATCAGACGAGATCGGGCATTCTTTTTTTTTTCTTTTTTTTATTAAAACTGAAAGTTTACATTTTTAAAAACAATGCATATTACATACATTGTATTTTCATTTATACATTTCTTGTTCATTTAATTAACAATTCTATACAAAAAGAATTACATTCATGAACATGACATTTCTATATATTGTATATTCCAGCTACATCACCATACTAACTATTACAAAGAAGTTTTAATTAGAAAAAATACAATACATGCTAAAGGCAATTTACTGTAAGCATCATGTCACCTTAAATGTTTTCTTTTTTTTTCTTTAAAACTGCCCTCCTTAACTTTTGCTTTCTTAGCACAAGATTCAAATTTGGTATTTTATATCTTAACACATGTGCATATTTTTGCTTTGTCTGTTTTCTATTTACCTGATTTTCATTACCAATTCCTCTATCTCCTTCACTTGTCTCCATTACTATTTCTGTGTTGTGTTCATGCACATTACCCAGGGAATTATTTTCCTGATCTTTCAATTTTGTTTGTCAGTGTAATTTTTTGCTTCCACATTCAACTCAGTTTCCATAATTACCTTTCTTTGAGCTTTTCTTTTTCTCTTTTTCTCTACCCCATCCACCTCTGCTTTCTCTTTCTCAGTTTCTTTTCCATTCCCTGTTTTAAAATCTTTTGGTTCAAAACCTTTTCCTCGTTTACTAATTTCCTGTTCCGTTTCAATCACACTTTCTCCAACATTTTCTGTTCCAGTCTCTTTAACTCCATTTTCTCCTTCACTTTCTGTAGCACAATCACATTTCATGAATACTTGCTTGCAATCAGGGCACTTTTCTGCTTTACAATTCCTTGCAAAGTGTCCCTGCTCACAGCATTCAAAACATGTAAAGTTAGGACAGTCCTTAAAAAAGTGTCCTGGCTGAAAACACATTCGGCACAGTCTTACTTGTCCATCATGAATTACCCTGAAGTATTGTACCCCATCTGATGTTTCAAATTTTGTACTATATGGAAGTGATTTTATCTCCTTTGGGAAAAGGACTTTAACATACCTCGTGCCATCTGCAATGTTTGTTCCAGGATAAAGCCTCCTCCGTACTTTTGTCATTGGAGTAACCCCCCACGACTTCAATTTGTCCTCAATTGCTTTATAATTTAACATAAGCAGGCAGATGAAGAAAAGAAACAATATATTCACTTCTCTCCAAACTCCTTACTTCACAAAATTGTCCATTGATTTCCAACCCGTTCAGCAAGCCATCACAGTCATCCACACTCCTCAGGGTCAATTCATATTCCATATCCTTCTTGGGTCTCACTGAAGTAAATTGCCAAAACCCACTTCCTCCAAAATTGCCTTGATAATATCCTCGACACTTATATCCTTGTTTCCCATTAAATCCAACACAACCGTTGCCTCTTTCAAATAATCCACTGCCTTTCCGTTGTGTTGTTGTTCTCCAATCTCCTTATTAAATCCAGTCAGCTCACTTGAATGCTTGTCCGTTGCATGTTGTTCAGCCACTTTCCTTGTTCCTCCTGCCATTCTTGGTTCTTATCATGTGGTTGTGTCCATTGTTCAAAATGAGGATTTCCTCCAAGCAGAAAAACTGCTTGGAGAGAGGCCAGGCTGCAGTGTACAGAGGCAGCAAAGTCTGTGGCAGAGGCCCCCAGCACCGTTGTTGACCCTACATGGCTGGATCCCAAGACAGCAGAGGCGGCTGCCAAGAGGTCCGGGGGTGAGCTGTGGAAAGGTCAGCTGGTCATCGTGTTCGGGAAGTACGCCGGTCAGACCTTCAGGTGGCTTCTAGAAAACGATGTCGGCTGGCTGGTGTGGTTGCTGTTCCAGTACTCAAAAAATAGTACTGCCAGTACTGCAGCAGGGAGAGCAGAACGAGCTGCTGAAGTGGCAGAAGGAGTGACTACTCTAGTACGCCAGAGAGTTCCCTCCTGTCACATGGCACCTTGACAGGAGGTTGAAGGTAAGATAAACTCAGTTACCTTTTAGACCTGAGTAATTGATGTTAAGCAGTAACCAGTATTAGTAAAAGTATTATTTTATGAGATTATTCTATGGTTGTGTTTTATTTTCTGCAGAAAGCGCAATCGAAGAAAGACCGGGCTCCTCCGACCGTCCCCGACCTCCCTCAGCAGGACCCCAGCTATGCCAGCGATGCCGAGTTGTTGGCTGCTGCAAGTATAGTAGTATTATGCTGAAATGAACATGAAATAACTTTGTAGTATGCTGTGGAGCTGCTAGGACTTGTGTTTGTGCCACGTGAAATTCATCAGTATGTATCGAGCAATGCAGTTCATACATTTTTGTGGTGTTCTCCTCTTCAGAGAGTGTCCTGGACAGGTCCGAGGCGTCGTTCAGCACACAGCTGACCACCTGGGGAGACCTCGCCAGCTCTGTGTGCCAGGACGACAGGCCCGGACCCTCGTCCCTCCGAGAGACCTCGGAACCCGGTGGCGTCGTGCTGGAGGGCTGGCAGAAGTTCTGGGAGCAGCCGCCTGAATCCGCTCAACCCTTGGTATAGCCCCCGCGAACATCAAGTGGCTGAAGACCAACGAGACCTACGGGCTGTTCGAGAGGGCGTCCAAGTACAAGAATGTCAGGGGAGAGATGGCCGAGAGGAAGCTCTTTAACTCTTCGGAGTCTTGGGCTATTTTGGCCGTTTTTGAGTACATTTAATTTTTTTTATTTTGCGACATAAAAAAATGTTTACCATACCAATGTTTGGTATCATTGTTTTCAGCAAAACATCACCTATATGAACAGACAATTAGTTTTTCACTTTGATGTACTTTATCAACATACTGGACCCAAAATCACACAAAAAACACAAAATCCGAATAGAAAAATTATAGTTTTTTTACTACAAAAAACACAAACATGCTCAATGAAGCATTTTAAAAGGTTTAAAATGTTAACACAAGTTGTAAATGTCAACATATACAGGTATAATTCAGATATAATCAAGCTATATACAAAAAAAATATGATTTACAAAAAAAAAGCAGGTGTAGCCATAGGCTTTTTTTTTTTCTTTTTAGCTTTGCCACTTTTTAAACAGTTCATGCACACAATTATACAGAGAGCTATATTTAAGGCCTTGCATTCCCAGAGTATGAGGGTTCCCAAATAGTGCAAATACAACATAAAAAAGGTAAAATTGAGATAAAATCAAACTATATACAGCAAAAAGCAGGTGTGGCAATTTTTTCTTTTTTTTTCTTTTTTTGCTTAGAAACATAAAGTTTAAATGATCATATCTCCGTTTTTACTTGGTCTATCAACACAAAACAAAAAGTAGAATAGAGTTTCAAGCCAGCACTTTCGACAGAAGTGGACGGCAGCGCTCAACGTGACTTTGTTTTTATGCTTCGACGTCTTAAACCTGTCATGTGATTTGATCACGCCGGCGTGATCGGCGACTCGGAAGAGTTAAGGAGAAGATGGAGTTCCACCCGCCCCCACCTCCTATGGCCGTCAAGGGAGCTGTGCCCAATATGCTCTCCTTCTTCACCACCCCTGCCTTCTTCTGGCGCCCGGTCGGCGTGATGAAGGCATTGATCCGCTGCCCCAACACCAACTGCCCCGCTCCGCCAGAGTACTACCTGGAGAAGAGAGGGTACGGCAGCTACGCCAGGCAAGTGTGCGGCATGAACTTCCATTACACCCTGCTGACCGAGAGGTTGATGTGCAAACACTGTCTCAAGCTGAGGGAGGAGCCGAGCCAGGCGCACGCGGACAACAGCAACGACTACGACGACGAGAAGGACGGCGCCCCCGTGCCCAGCAGCAGTACACCTGGCTGGCGTACAGTCCGAAAATTCTGATGAACCTCGCCCCGGCCTTCAGAAGCATGTTCCCTGCCATAATCTGCGGCAAGCGTGCTGTGGACAGGAGTGTGGTCACCCTGATGAGCGACCGACTCAACGCTGTCTCAATGAGCAAGGTGCAGGGCCACGACGAGTGATACATGGAGCGTCGGGACCTGTACCAGACTCTCCTGTACGATGCCCACACATCGGCGGCTGGATCGTCTTCGTCTCAGCGAGGCATCCTGTCGTTTGCCAGAGCAGCCGGCACTTACACCCCTCCCATCGCCCCGTCTCCCCTTCCGTCTGCTCGGGTCCTGAGGCGTGCGCACCTGATCCTGGAGATGGAGAAGATGCCCGTGTACAGGGACCTAATCCTCATTACGACTGGGGAAATCTTGTGCATCGATGGCACGAGGAAGGTATGTACAGCATAAAGTACTTGTGATCATATGGAACAGACTGACTGTTCATAAACACCACGCAATGAACGTACTGCTTTGTTTTTATAGATTCTCAAGAAGATCTACAGCGATGGCCAGGGCACCATGCAGTAGGTCACCAGCGTGCTGAATGAGTGGGGTCAGTTCTTGACCACAGTGGTGGTGGCGTCCGAGTCCGAGGGGGCTACGCACGCATGGCCAGAGGTCTGGTCGCCCGCTTTCGCCATGCCAACGCTCCTGCTCCGAAGGTGGTGTACGCGGACAACAACTGCTGTCGGTGAGTACAATAGCAGTTGAAACCTATGATGAAATGGATAATCCAACATGTAACACACCTACACAAAATGTCATGATATCATTTTCAGTGACAGCGGTTCGTCGTTCTTGGAGAATCTGTTTGGTGACTGGGTGAAGAGGGGTACCGTCATCAGGCTTGACATCCGCCACTGGCTGCACCGCTGGGACGCCGTCGTGATCAAGCAGAGGCACGCCAAGTACGGGGCTTTCATGAGTGCCATGGCGGGTGCCGTGCTCGCCTACAACAAGAGCAAACAATCAGGCTAAAATACTTTCTCATTTGCCGTCAACATTCAGCAAATGCACATCTACGTCATTTAAACAAATCTCTGAATATCTAATAAACATTTGCAGATTTAATTGAATCAAGCTGTGATATCATGTGAAGTGTGCATTACTGCCTGCGAGTGACGGTCGGTCCGTGCGAAGTGAGTGAATGCAAGCAGAAGATCAGCTTCACAGGAGACGCGTAAAATTAGCGTTACATTGTCTTTATTTGAAAAAATATGATTACCAGCATGAAATGACCAGATTACTGAGTGCCCTGTTACAGTGTTTACCTTCTTTTTATTCACATATTCATATATTTCTAAACAATTACTTTGTGAAAAATACTGTAATAGGATTGCAAATTTAAGAAGTTGCCATCTAAAGTATAAAAGCATGTTTATTTAAAAAATAATTTTTATAATTTATTTATAATTTATTAAATATTGATTAAAATAAATATATATAAAAATATCGGCTTTATATCGGCCATCGGCCACCCTGCTCTCTAAGATATCGGCCATCAAAAAACCAATATCGGTCGACCACTACTCTGAACTGTTACCGTCAAACTGCGTATTTTTTAATTCTCCCGTTTGACTGGTCGAGGTGGAGGATTGGCCTCCATCTACAAGGACGTTTTCTCTTGCCGTAATATTGCTTTGAATGAGTATAACAGCTTTGAACTACAGCTGTTTACGCTGGAACTTAATGAGCCTCTGATTGCAGTAATATATCGTCCTCCTAAATACAATAAGGAGTTTTTAACTGACTTTGCGGACTTCCTGGGAGAGTTTATTCTGAAATATGACAAACTTTTGATTTTAGGAGATTTTAATGTTCATATTTGTTGTGCTGGCGACCTGCTAGCTAAGGAATTTTCTAATTGATTAAATGCCTTCGATTTGGCTCTTCAAGTCAACACTCCCACTCATCATCATGGACATAGACTTGACTTAGTGTTATCTCATGGTTTTTCCCTCTGTAATCTTGAGGTGTGTGAGATGTTTTTTCTGATCATAAGTCCATTTTGTTTTCTATTCCTTTTAGTTTTGATGCACCTAAATCTATTAATCACGCTCGCCGCTCTCGGCATATTACGAATGCTACCAAAAATGCCTTTTCTTTAGCTTTCCATGATGTTACTATACCAATGGAAGACTGTCTTGGTAATATGAGTGCTGAAGAGCTGTTGTCTATGTTTAACTCTATATGTGAAAATGTCTTAGACACGGTTGCACCACTCAAGGCACACAATTTTAAACCAAGAACTGAACCCTGGCGAGATGATACAATACGCTCTCTTAGGCAGATTTGTAGAAGAGCAGAGCATAAATGGAAAAGAGACAAACTTCAGGTCTCTTTTGAAATGTTAAGAGATTCGTTATCTCAATATCAGAAATCGCTAAAAGTAGCCAAAAATCAAGGTATTTTACTGAAATTATTAATAAGAACTGTCATAGACCTAAAATTATTTTTTAAATTATTAACAACACTATCAACCCTTCGGTCTGCTCTCTCGCTGATGTGTCTTCATCTATGCGTGAGGACTTTTTAAAGTTTTTTGTTAGTAAGATAAATGATCTAAGATTAGGAATTATTCCATCTCCTTCGATCCCTCAATTCGCAATAGCTGTACAGCTGTCTTTAGTCGATTTAACCATATTACTGGCACTCAGCTTCAAGAAATAGTAGAGCACCTTAGGCCTTCAGGCTCTTCTGCTGATGTGATTCCTCCGTTTTTTCTCAAACAAGTATTTGAGGATGTTCGTTCTTTTCTTCTGGTCATGTTAAATCGTTGTTTAGAATACCTGAACCGCTAAAACATGCATCAGTCTACCCCTTACTTAAAAAACAGAACCTGGACCCCACAGTGTTAGCCAATTTTAGACCAATCTCCAATTTTTCATTTATGACTAAAATTTTGGAGAAAATAGTCCTGCAACAATTACAAAGCTTCCTAACTGATAATGCGATTTTTGAAACTTTTCAATCTGGGTTTAGAAAACATAATTCGACAGAGACTAATTGCTGAAGGTTTTTAATGATATACTAATAACCGGTGACTCTGGCGACTATGCAGTTCTTGTTCTTTTAGATCTAACTGCTGCATTTGATACAGTAGATCACTCTGTACTTATTGCCCGATTGGAACAGTGTGCAGGCATTACTGGCAGTGCACTGGACTGGTTTATATCTTATTTTACAAACAGCAGCTTCTCAGTGAAGATTGGAGAATACTCCTCTAGTAAGGCTGTGTTATCGTGTGGGGTTCCTCAAGGGTCGATTTTGGCCCCCATTCTTTTTTCTTTATACATGCTTCCACTAGGTTCTATTATTAGAAAACATGGGCTGTCATTCCATTTATACGCGGATGACACTCAAATTGATCTGCCCTTAAAACGCTCGTCAGATAATCTGGAAACTCTTATGGCCTGTTTGACTGAAGTAAAGACTTGGTTGTCTTCAAACTTTCTGAATTTTAATGAGAGCAAAACGGAAATTATTTTATTTAGACCCTCAGACTTCTCCACCATTCCTAAAGTAAATTTTGGTGGTCCGTCTTCTTGTGTGAAGCCGTGGGTGAGAAATTTGGGTGTAGTATTTGATGAAACTTTGAAATTTGAGAGGCAATAAATTTAGTTGTGAAATCCTGCTTTTTTCAGCTAAGATTATTATCAAAAGTAAAGACATTTCTTTCTTTTAAAATTTTTGAAAAAGTAATACATGTATTCATTTCTTCAAGGCTAGATTACTGCAATTCTCTCTACATTGGGATTAGTCATTCAGCAATGTCGCGATTACAATTAGTACAAAATGCGGCAGCTAGACTTTCGACGGGTGCAAAAAAACGGAATCATATCACGCCAATTTTACGTTCTTTACACTGGTTGCCAGTGCATTATAGAGTGGAGTTTAAACTTCTACTTTTTGTTTACAAATCTTTAAATGGTCTTGCTCCACCCTACTTGTCTGCTCTATTGACTGAGCATCATCCAACTAGATCACTCCGGTCATCAAATCAGAGACTCCTGTCTATCCCGAAGTCAAATTGAAGTGTAGGGGGGACCGTGCCTTCTCTGTAGTTGCCCCTAGATTATGGAATGACTTGCCCATTTCAATTAGAGTGGCCTCATCGTTATTTGTTTTTAAATCCAAGTTAAACAAATGTTTGTTTGACAAGGCATTTAACACATGCTGATGCACCATTCCATTGTATCTTATTAAATTGGTGAAGCACTTATTTTATGATATTCTATTCAAATCTATATTTGTACTGTGGTTTTATTGTTGTTAGTTTATGATTTTTTTTTATTAATACTGTAAAGCACATTGGACAATGTAAATTGTATTTAATTGTGCTATATAAATAAATTGCCATTGCCATTCCCTGATGCTGATGTACAGATAAAACGTTAAATTTGAGGTAGTAGACATACTGTATTTATCTGATTTTCTCTTAAAATCAACAAAAAAGGGCTTTAAATGATCAATCAATTCAAATACTTTAGAAATGAAAAGTACTTCACCTAGTTTGATTTTTCTTTTTCTTGGTAAATGATTTATTTGGTCAACTATATTGATAGCTAAATATAATAAATGAAACACACTCAACTTTTAGATGAACTGCCATCAACTGATTGATATTAAATACACTCGTAGGGTGCAATTGCAAACTTAATAAAGTTTTACTTCATCAATCAGTTTATAATATCTAAATGTTTTATATTGAACTATTCTATTAATAATAAATTAAAGTTACTTCCTTTTAATTTTGTAGGATATTACTAATACTAGTTATATTGGTTAAATGTGTTCCCCGGTAGTTTTGCCATGTCTGCTTATTATATTGCGTTTTAAGGGTCTTGTTTTGCTCTTTTTGTGATAACTGGCAACCCGTCACCTGGAGCTTTAATCAAGAGAGGGAAGAGTTTAGAAGTAAGTTTGCAAACTGAAGTGTGACTTAGTGTTGACTAAGTAGTGATACACACCTTATAACCGCGTCATTATTTAACTCTAGTCCAGTGAAGATTACACACCGCCGCTCAGCCTTTCATATTCGCCTCTCACGCGTGAGCTTAGTTTTGCATCAGTAAAATGCGATCGGTTAAAAGTTGAGAGACGTATCGAATCTAAAGAAGATTTTATGCTGGTTCTGATCAGTGGCCAATTGTTTGGAGTAAGAAAAATACAATACAATACACGCTGTTGCATTCTCAATATTTAGTAATTTTGCCTCAGATACAGGATTATGTACATTCGCTTTAACAAGCAGGTATTGTTCATTACCACGGCAACCGCTTACGCGTCCACGCTGAATGTGAAGTAAAAAGTAACTGTACACATAAGAGACGAAAAGATGACGATAACTATTGAAGGGTTACAAATTTAAGAATATGTTTAAGATCTGCTGATCCTATTTCCTTACATAACATCACATAAAAAACTAAGATGAACTATACTGTATTGGGCATTCAAGGTGAACATGAGGGCATACATTTACTGATTATATTTAACAGTTTCCTTTGAAGGGGTTTTGTTAGTCTTTAATCTTCCTACTAAGAGATGAACTATGTGTGAATGTTTCATAGTCTTTGTTCTCATGACCATTTGTTGTTTATACCATTTGGGGGGTACCATTATCTCAGTTGGGGGTAATTGCCTCTATTGTCTTTGATGATTAGATTCAGTGGTCATCCCTGAAGGCTGTGTGTAAGTTCAGCACCTTTAAGGACAGCCCACTGAATTGCCTATAAGATACCATGTACCGTTACATACTTTAGATTATGTTGGACGAAACCGCAGCCGCGCTCAAATAAAGAAACTCTTCGGGTTGAACGCGATCCCAACTGTCTCCTGGTCTCTGCTTCGACAAAAGAAAACTTTCCAACACTATACATTATTTAAGGCTATTTATTTTCGTTAGGATATTGATATATTAACTGTTGTTGTCAAGTAAGCTTCATTCATAATACTTTCCCCCATTGCGAGCATGTGCGCTCCTCTAAACTGCTGCCGCCTTTGTTCCGACAATATCACGTTATTAACAATCCTTTATAAAATCTATTTCCTTTGTGGATCCTCCTGATCTGTCGTTCGTCTTTCTTCATGTTTCTTTAAAGGTTAACTAAACCAACTTTTTTTAGTTAATGATCTGTAAGAATGGGGCTTTATTAGTGCTGTTCATTGATTCGAGTTACTTTTTTGACATTTTGGTATAAAGTGTTTAAATTCTACAATATATGGTGTAAAAACGTCTTGAGTGCTGCCCTCTTCAGGTTGAACGGTGGCTACTGTAGTTGAATTTTCCTATTGGATGTTTGCAGTATTGCGTGACGTAAGCGGTACTACATGACGTAAGCAGGTTCCAGTTCACCACGCCCTTGGTACGAGCTAACGTAGATTTACCTGTATTTATACAGTGGACAGGAGGGTACATAGGTGTGGTGTTGCTGGTTGCAACAGCACTGCTGGACTGCATAGCTTTCCAGCATACTTGGAAATTAGGCGTCAGTGGTTGCATGCACTTCGCCTAAAAGACCGTGAGTTCCTGCCTAGAGCTCAAGTGTGCAACCTGCATTTTATGCGGGATTGCTTCTCAAAGGCAATAGAGGTGGAAATGGGCTTCTCCACACAGCTCGCGCTGAAAAGCGACGCAGTGCCAAACGCTGCTCCTCCTGCATGGACTCCACCACCCAGCGGCGTCTTGATGTGAGTGATCATATATATATAATCACAATTTACTGTTAGGCTAAAGTTAATCCTCTGGGGTCGACAAACGCGCTGGCGCATTTTGCTGGATTTTTTACATAGCGGCAAAATATGAATATGCCTATAGAGAGTGTGCACTATTGACATCAAATCGATAAAACTCATCAGATGCATGTACTTTCGACATCTTGCGACCCTGTGAGTCACTCTCCATTTTAGAGTCTGACAGCAGCTGTCAATTAATCCATCACCGTGGGTCTCAGGTGCACGCCCCCCCGCTCAGCACCGCCCTCGGTTCGTCCCCTCTATCTCCGCTGGGGTCTGCCCACTTTTCCAGCATTTTTCAAATATTGCCAGTGGGTGGAGTCAGGCTCTGACCAGGGGTTCAGTTAAACAAATATCATGTCTCAGTTTCGAGCACGCTGCATGTGAGTTAACCACGCCCACTTATTGACATGTTGCAGTATACATGGAATTAAAAAAGTCTGTTACAGTTGACATTTTATACAGTGGTAAGAATACCATCATACCACCCAGCCCTATTTTACAGTTTATTTAGCCATTTCACGCTTTCAATCATCATTAACCCCCCAATCCCCCCCTTGGAATTACGCAATTCATATGGGTCATACTTTTCAGGTCGGAAAATATGGAAAAATCACATCCCTGGTTTGTGTGTAATAAATTCTTTGTTAAATCAAATAAGATTTTTTCTTCTAAAGCAATTTTTTTCGTGTCTATTTGATTCTTTTCTTGTTAAACATAAAGACTTTAAATTATCTTTTGGGGGTAATTTCTCAGCCAAATTATGTAAATAATTAGATTCAACATTTTAATCGCTTGACAGCCCTATTATTAACATGTTAATATTCAGAGAAAAGAACATCAGTGAGTGAATCATCATGTTAAAAAAACTTTCCAATTCCACTTCCACTTCATGATACTCACACAGTGCCAGATGTTTCAGCAGATCCATCACTGAGACCAGGGGGATGACGCATGGAGTCGTTACTCTTCATGGACACACAGCTGAATCCTGAAGATGGTCCATCACTGTAGGTCACGTGACAAGAACCAACCAGCGCTCAGCTGATGGTTGCTTTAGCAACGACAGACGCCTCCGGAGCGCAACCGCCCTAGCGCTTTGGAAAAAGGAGAACGCGGCGCGCCTAGCGTTTTCACGCGTTTTTAGGCGCGATATGTGAAAGGCGCCTAAAGCAAAAACTAAAAGGATCAGCGCGAACTCAATGGCAAAACCGAAGTCCCGCGGGACATGAGGGTAGATTGTCCCGTGCAGGGCTGACCGAACGGTCCGGGATTTTACCGTGTACCGTTGCATCCCTACTAAATACATTATATTTCTATATAAATGTATGGTTTTGGTTAGCCTATGACGTGTTTATCATGCTTCAATACTGCCTTATGCACAGATGTTTGTGAATACAGGTGTACATTTTTTTAAATGTAGTGATGTGTCGTTCGCGAACATCACTACGCATTCATTGCGTGTGTCACTAAATGCGTGCGGTGTATATAGCCCATCAACAGCTACTCACGGTGACGCGGTCTACTGCCCATAAATAGATATTTCTCCATCCTATGGCCCATCAACAAAACATTGTGCGTCCATAACCATCAATTGCTCATCAGTTTACTTTGAATAATGTATGCTAACAGTTTTATTTTGTTGTTGTTTTTTTAGGAATGTGTCTGTGTAACGGCGTTGGTTAGGTTATGTGAAGGACGACTCACGAGATGACTTCTTTTTCACAATTTATTGGCTCCTGTAGAACACAATGCACATTAATTGCCTTCTGGCTTCCTCTTACTGCACTTCTGCTTCCCTCAGCAGTGCAAAACGAGACTGAGAACTTCATGTATTTAAAATACATTACAAATACATTACTTTAACATTACATGAGGTATTTTGCTCAGTGTGTACATTACTCACAGAAAGTCATTAACACTGTCCAGAAAATATTAAGCATAAAATGCAACAAATCCATAAACACAGTACATATGTTTCCTTAAAGAAAATAGCATAACAGCAACACCCAGTGGGCTGACTAAAAAGTGTGTGTGGTAACAGAGACAAGGAAGATTACATTAATAAACAAAAGGAAAACGCATACCTGTAGAACACAATGCACATTAATTGCCTTCTGGCTTCCTCTTACTGCACTTCTGCTTCCTAAATATACAAAATACAGCTTTTACTCTACACAAAAGGGACGCTGAAATCTCAGACGAGCTACATTGTTCACATGACACGGCCCGCCTGCCGTTGTAAAATGGCGGCTCGAAACTGAATATGAAAACACTGCTAAAACTTATTTTAGGGGTCAAACTAACACAAGACTGCTTCGTAGCATTATTGTATTAACATCAGACAATATGCATTGAAAGTTATAACTTAATAATTCAATTTCCAAAGAAAACAGTACATTAGCCCAGCAGCACATTTCTACACAACTTACCCTCAGCAGTGCAAAACGAGACTGAGGGAGACGGAGCACTACGGAAGCTTAGGAGGTACAGAAGAGATAGTGTGCAGGTAGGGTCATTTCCACAGGAAACATTGGCAAAAACAAAGATAAATAAAAATAACTCAATGAGATAAAATTCACAGATATTCAATAAAATCATTAAATGATAAATAAAATTCACAGATGCTAATTTGAAAATAAGAATGATTAAAGTGCATTTTTAACTCCGTTACACCCACCCCCACTGAATTTTATCGAGCTTGGGCACCTAGTACACAACCACTGAAGAAAACACTACAGAATGACAGATTACAGAGGGTCAGCATCAAGAAAACCAACACCAAATGTATCCCATAAGGATGAAGTGGTATGAGGGCAGCGCTAAACCCTCAATCCAGCAACTGGCGACAGGGGTGCCTTGTACACCCCACAAGACCCTAAAGCAGTGCAATGTAGGCCCATGATCGTAAAAAAAAAAACTTTTACATTTTAAAATGGCACCAAACACCAATACAACGCTTTTACATTTTAAAATGGCACTAAACACCAATACAACGAAACTGCAGAACAAAACATAAGCTATGTGGTAATGCTTTAGTCAGTAAAAGCCTGGAACATGGACTTGCAAACAGTCTTAACATCAAACTTTTCCTGAATAACGTCCTGCCTGGACATAGTTTGTATGAGTCTGTTTACAGGTTTGACTAAGCGACCAAATCTTGACCTAACCTGTGTGAATGCACTGGAGACACCAGAGTGCATGGGTGAGGTCTAACAGTAGTGTGTAAAGTGTCTGACAAATTGTCTGCCTGTGTCACAGTGTCATGAGTGTGGTCCGGTTGTCTCAAGACGTCCAAAGCAGTCACAAGTCCAGAGTCATAAGTCGGGTTGTCCTCAGACAAGACTGGGGCATCGTGAGGGTCACGGGTCATGCTTGTTACATCAGCAACATCCACTTCTGACTGACTAGGTGCAGACAACTGCGTGATCCTTCTATGGTTCTTCTCTCAGAGTCCACAGGCTCTGGAACAGTCAAGGGGCTCTGTCCCTCTACCATAGTCATAGCTGAGTGTCCATCACTTCCATCAACAAGGCCGTCACTAGCTGTACAAAGAGTCCTGCTCGCTCCCTCAGAAGAGGTCTCTCCTGCCTCTCTCACATCATCAGGTGTTGGGGCTGAGGATACTGCAACAGACACGGATGAGGCGTGGTCAGACAGTCCAGATGAGTCACCCACAGGGAGGAAATTGGCCAGCATCAGCAGGTTCCTGTGGATCACTTTCTCCTGTCCAGTGATTGTGTCGCGGATCCTGTATGTGTGTGTCGCTGCGTTCATGTCCACCACAGTGTAGATTGTTGATTCCCAGCGGTCAGCAAGTTTCTTTTTACCCCTCTCTTTTCTGTTGGCCATGAGCACCCTGTCACCAATGTCAATTTTGGAGCCCTTCACTCTCTTGTTGTACAGCTGAGCATGTCTATACTGCTCTTTTGCAGCATGGTCTTGTGCAATAACCATTGCTTCTTTCAGATCATCGGTGAGACATGCCACGTACTTGTCATAGTTTGTCACAGCAGGGTCATGAAGGACACTCCGGAAGAGGACGTCAACAGGTAGGCGAGGGATACGACCAAAGATGAGGTAAAAAGGGGGGTAGCCAGTCGTCTCATGGGCTGTGCAGTTGTACATAAAAGTCAGAGTCTGTAAGCGTCGCGGCCAGTCAGCTTTATCTTCAGGAGAAAGTGCGCGAATCATGCTACCCAAGGTTCTATTGAAACGTTCCACACTGCCGTTTCCATAGGGTGGTAAGGGGTTGTGTGTGACTTCCTCACACCTGAGACTTTTAGAAGCTCACTGATCAGCCGACTCTCAAAGTTTGCACCCTGATCACTGTGGATCCTCTCTGGGAATCCAAAGACACAGAAGTACCGGTCCCAGAGAACCTTTGCCACCTGCTTAGCCGTCTGGTCTTTACATGGAAATGCCTGAGCCATCCGTGTAAAATGGTCTGTTATACCAAGACATCGACAGACTTGTTTCTGGAATCTTCTGCCGACCAAAAATCAATACAAACAAGTTCCAGTGGCCTGGTTGACATTATACTTTCCAAGGGGGCCCGTCCCTCAGGCTCAACTGTCTTGCTGACGATGCATCGCTGACAATGACGAACATAGTCTCTCACATCTCTGTCGAGGTTTGGCCAGAAAAATCTCTGTCTTGCCAAGCTGAGGCTCCTGGACTGAGCTTGATGTCCAGCTCCGTTATGAACTCCTTGCAGAACATCAGTCTTTAGTGAGTCAGGAACCACATATTGGAAACGCTTTGCCTTGGTTTTCTGGTCTTTTGAAACCCTGTACAGCACGCCGTTGCTCACAGTGAGCCTGTCCCAATACTTCAAGTACCTTGTGACATACACTGACTCTTTGAACCTTTCTCTCCTAGAAGGCCTCCTACGTCTCTCAACATAGGACAGAACGCGAGAGAGAGTTCCATCCGCCAACTGCTTATCACGGAGTTCCTTTTCAGTGTAAGCTGGTAAGCTGTCTTGTCCAGGTGGAACCAACTGAGGTAGGTGTTGCAACACTGAAACAGCACGAGCCCTCGGGCCAGCATCCCACTCAATGTGCGACTGTAGCACAGCAGACACATCCTCCACTTCAACAGACTGGGCGTGCATTCAAAGTGGACTGCATGCGGACTGGGAGTTGTTACTGACTGGAGAAGGTTTCCTGTGAGCACTGGATGACCGGAAGGCGTTTTGGACAGAAGTACTTGACATGTCTTTGACCTCGTTCAGGAGGCCAGCATAAGGTTCAGCAGCAGCCTGCAGCCAACACTCTCCTTGACAAATGGTACACGGCTCAGGGCATCAGCAACGATGTTCTGCTGACCAGGGACATACTTGATATCAAAGTCGTAACTCGCCAACTTGGCAACCCAGCGTTGCTCACAGCAGTCTAGCTTTGGCTTTGTCAGGATATGAGTCAGTGGGTTATTGTCTGTCCAGATTGTGAATTTGTGGCCTTTCAGCCAGTGGTGAACTTGTCACAGACTGACCATTTCAAAGCCAGAAACTCCAACCGGTGAGCTGGATAGTTCTTTTGGGACTGAGATAACGACTTGCTGGCGAAAGCGATGGGCCTGGCACGTGTTTCACCTTCTTGAACTTGAGACAGAACAGCACCTATTCCATCCAGAGATGCATCAGTCGACAGCATAAAGGGACGGGTGAAGTCAGGATGAGCCAAAACAACACTGTGAACCAGTGAAGCCTTCAGGTTTGCAAAAGCCTCTTCTTGCTCCTGTGTCCAGTCAGATGCACACAACTTCCTGCTTGACAGTTTTTTTTTATGTTGCCTGCCTTTCCTTTTCTCACCTTTCAGTAGTTGAAACAGAGGTTGGGCGATGGCAGAATATTTGGGCACGAAGTGCTGATAGTAATTAATCATCCCCAAAAATGATCTCATCCGCTTCTGCGACGGAGTAACACCATCAGTCTCCATGAGGTCAGAGCTCGTCATTTTTGTGATGTTCTCAACCTTACTGGGGTCCGTTGACACTCCATTCTCATTAAATTTTGTGGCCGAGAAACTTAACTGACCTCCTGAGGAAAAAGCATTTCTTGGGGGCCAACTTTAAGTTGTGACTGCGCAGTCTGTCAAACACAATCTTCAGGCGCAACAAGGCAGTTTCTTCAGCAGGAGCAAACACCAACAGATCATCCAAGTAGCACAGTAGACTCAGGTAGTTTTGGTCTCCAAAGATGCTGGTCATCATGCGCATGAAACTTCCAGGGCTGTTGCAAAGGCCCTGTGGCAGACGATTATACTCATACAGGCCATGGGAGTGGTGAAGGCAGAGTATTTCCTGTCGTCCTCGTGCAGTGGCATGTTGTAGAAACCAGAAGTCAAATCCATTGTGCTGAAGAAACAGTTACCTCCCAGCGCTGCCAAACAATCTGCCTGGTGAGGGAGGGGATGAGCATCCTTGAAGGTCCTCTTGTTCAACCAGCGGAAGTCTGTACAGATGCGGAGATCTCCGTTCTTTTTCCACACAAGCCCAATGGTGACGCATATTCACTTGTCGACTTTCTGATTATTTCTTTCTCCTCCATCTCGCTCAGTACCTGGCGAAGTTTCTGGTACTGGCCAGGGGGCACTCTCCTGTATGGAAGCCTGAATGGTCTGCTGTCAGATAGGTGTATGCGGTGTACAAAACCCTTCGCCTCCCCACAGTCCAGGTGGTGGCGTGAAAAGACGTCTTCATACTGTAAAACAAGGTCCGACATCCTCCTCTTACAGTCCTCTGAAACTTCACATGATTCAATGTCGACAGCACTGAGCCCAACCGACCTGAGCTTGTCCTTGGCGGCATTTCCATCAGCAGTACATGATGCAGCCGACTGGGTGTAGCTGACCAGTGAAGCCTCTGAACGCTCAGCAACGTCCAAATCCTCAATAGACACACAGGAATAGACATCTGCCAGCTTAGCATTGCGTCTCAACAGCACCGGCCTGTCAGATGTGTTGATAAGCTTTAGTGGGACCCACCTGTCTCCCCACAGGGAAGTCACAATCTTCGCAACCAAAACACCTCTTGGAGCTGAGCGGGATGACGTGGGCTCTGTCACGATGGTACTGCCTGGGGAAACAGCTGTGTTTTTGGGTAGTTTCCCCCAGATGAGATACTCACGGCCAGGCTCGAGGCATGTAGCTGAGTTACTCCTAACTGTCCCGATTTTGACAGGAACATCTTCACCTCTCCAGGGGTTCAAGCCAGACAGTATAGACAGGAAATGTTCAGCTTCTGGGTCTCTGTCAGGGCAGGGGCCGGACACTGTCTCCCAATAGGACTCACATACTTAGACTGATGCAGGATGTGCTTTATAACATTGGTTCCTAGTATCAACTCATCATGTTGTCCTGGAACAACAAGCATGGGGACTAACACTTTACAGCCATACACTTCCATTTCCACTTCAAAAGCACACTTTGGCTTAACACGAAGTCCACCACATCCAACAAGTACAACATTCACATCCATCAGCTTTTGGTCTGTTATCACTCCAGCATCTCTCAATTTGTCTCAGCTGCCTCATTAATGCAGCAAGCCATTGAACCACTGTCCAACATTCCGCCTATTTTCACTGAATCACCCATTATCACAGATGTATAGAAAAGACTGTCACTGTCGCCAACTCTGTGAATGTTCTGATAAACAACAACAACTTCAGAGTCATTACATGAGTCTTTCACAGACGTGTAAACTGTCTCAGCATCAAACATGTCATTGGTGTGGGAGTCTAAAGAATGACCCGTACTAACTTCCTCTGGATACAGGTCCTCTAGTTTCCCTCAGACCGGGATTGGGAGGAGTTGTTTGCAGGGCAATCCTGTCTGGTATGGCCTGGAGCAAGGCAGACAAAACACAGTCTCTCCGACATGCAGTGGGAAATGGTGGTGTGACTGGATCCATTACAAACTCTACAAGCAGCTTCTCTGGGACGCCTGTCTCGCGCTGTGCGCTGAAATCTCCCACCTCGGATGGGCTGGGAAATATTGCGCTGCTGCATTTTATCCATCATCTCCTGAAACATGTCGACCATTCGAGTGAGAAGTCTATCCTCTGACTGTTGGAGGTTTTGAGCAACAACTGGGATGGAGGCATGGCTTGGAGTACGTTGGAGCTCACCTTGAAATGGGACAGGTGCTGGAGGAGAACAAGGAGGAGGATGACACCCATGGCGCTGAGCATGGAGAGAGGAAAGTGATGGGCTCGAAGCATGGCTCTGCTCTGACAACGTCAGACTTGAAGGTGGTAGAGAGGCCTGCTCAGAGGTGAAAGTGGTGATGTGGCTTTTCAGCTGAGCAGTGCCAGTTGACTGCAATTAGCCCTCAGCTCTCTCTGATAATCATCAATCCTCAGCTGAACATCACGTGAGGTCCACTCATGAATTGGCTTACACTTTAATGTGCAGGACAGCTCTGGGTCGGGGCAGTGTTTGACAAACATAAGGGCCACTTCATCATTCATATTCTCTGTCTGTTTCCCTTGTCTGTGTAACCCTTCAAGAGCTAGGTCTGCTGCCTTGTTCAGTCTAATAAGTAGTCGACTGGGTTTTCCTTGTGTTTAGGTAGAGTAGCATAAAAGTCTGCGAGTGGGAGACACGAGGGAGCCTCACTGACATAGTGAAGAAGCACATTGTATATCAGTTGAGGTTTACGTTTAACATCAAGTGCAGGATCACTGCGCAGGGCAATCTTTACAACATCTCTGGCCTTGCCCATTAAATGGCTCATAATTTCTTCTGCTTGGTCATGCACAGGAATCTCTTGTTTTCTGAGATGAGTTTTAGTCATGTCAATCCAGTCCTGGACTGAGTTTTTGTCAGTGTCGTCACCTCTGAAAGACTGAAGTCCTTTATCAGATTTAAGATGGACTGTCACATGTGGGAGGTCATGTCTATTAACATCACAGTGTGTGTCCTGGTCGGGAGAATTAGTCTGATGGTCACCAGTCATGTTTACAACACCAGCTGACATCAGCTTTGTAACAATGGATTCACCTATTTGAGCACCTAGCTGCCCTACCATATCTGTGAGATGGCGAATGACATCAGCATCACTGCCAGGTGTGGAAGTGTGGGGACCATCCCTAAGATACCCACTAACAGGAGTACATCCCGGGCTCTGACCTAACCCTGTATCTGTATAACCAACATTTATACACTTGGAATATGGCGTTATTTTTATGTCAAAAGTTATGAGCGTGTAAGACATGCTCACGAGCACATTATGTTATTTCACACGCGCAAAAATGAACCTACAGCTGGCATGATAAAAGTACTCGCGCACAAATTCAACAACCGAGAGGTGTACAGGTAGCTGCGAGCGAGCGCCTGGCATACTCTCATAGGTTAACTCTGCTTGTACAGTGGAATCCTGCTCGCGCGCAGCGGGCTTCTGCTCGCGGAGTGCTGTGTTGCTCGCGCAGTGAATTTCTGCTCGCTCAGCTGATTTCTGCTCGCTCGAGTCTACATGACTTTTGACAATTTGGGGGCGGAAACCAAGGAGGGCACTGACCCTCTTATGATTGGTCACTTTCATCATGGAAAATCTTGGGAAATCCTAACCCCGCCCACCTTCTGACGCAGCACGCGTCACTCAGCTCGCTCTGCTACTCCAGCTATCTCTGTGTATATTTTAGACAACGAAATATGTGATAAAACACCATACTAACTATTTTCGTTTTCATTTAAAGAAATCTTAAACATGATAGCCACACAAATGTGGTTCAGGCAACGCGTATTGATTATATTCACTGCAAATAACGTTTGCCTATTTATAAAAAAAACAAAATATAAAACACAAACCTGCCTCTTTTCGTTTTAAATATAATATAAAACCATTAAACATTTTAATATGGTCCAGGCAATATGTGCATTTGTACCAAACAACAGATTTTGCAGTAAACAACATTACAGTTTTTAAAATTTTTACATACAATTATTACAATTTAAAATGACAAAACTCAACCCAGTCTCTTTTTGTTAAATTTCAGTTTTTATCAATATTAGCCATTATAAAAGTATAAGTAAAAGGTATAAGAAGCTATACAAATAAAGCTATACATATAAGCTATTTATCTTTACCGTTGTATGGTTAGATTAGAGCGCTGACTTTGTATGTTTGACTGAATTGGTTGCTTTATTTGTATAGCTTCTTATAAAAGCTATAAGAAGCTATACAAATAAAGCAAACAATTCAGTCAAACATACAAAGTCAGCGCTCTAATCTAACCATACAACGGTAAAGATAAATAGCTTATATGTATAGCTTTATTTGTATAGCTTCTTATACCTTTTACTTATACTTTTATAATGGCTAATATTGATAAAAACTGAAATTTAACAAAAAGAGACTGGGTTGAGTTTTGTCATTTTAAATTGTAATAATTGTATGTAAAAATTTTAAAAACTGTAATGTTGTTTACTGCAAAATCTGTTGTTTGGTACAAATGCACATATTGCCTGGACCATATTAAAATGTTTAATGGTTTTATATTATATTTAAAACGAAAAGAGGCAGGTTTGTGTTTTATATTTTGTTTTTTTTATAAATAGGCAAACGTTATGTGCAGTGAATATAATCAATACGCGTTGCCTGAACCACATTTGTGTGGCTATCATGTTTAAGATTTCTTTAAATGAAAACGAAAATAGTTAGTATGGTGTTTTATTACATATTTCGTTGTCTAAAATATACACAGAGATAGCTGGAGTAGCAGAGCGAGCTGAGTGACGCGCGCTGCGTCAGAAGGTGGGCGGGGTTAGGATTTCCCAAGATTTTCCATGATGAAAGTGACCAATCATAAGAGGGTCAGTGCCCTCCTTGGTTTCCGCCCCCAAATTGTCAAAAGTCATGTAGACTCGAGGGAGCAGAAATCAGCTGAGCGAGCAGAAATCCACTGAGCGAGCAAAACAGCACTCCGCGAGCAGAAGCCCGCTGCGCGCGAGCAGGATTCCACTGTACAAGCAGAGTTAACCAATGAGAGTATGCCAGGCGCTCGCTTGCAGCTACCTGTACACCTCTCGGTTGTTGAATTTGTGCGCGAGTACTTTTATCATGCCAGCTGTAGGTTCATTTTTGCGCGTGTGAAATAACATAATGTGCTCGTGAGCATGTCTTACTCATAACTTTACCTCATAACTCATAACGCTCATACGCTCATAACTCATAACTTACGCTCATAACTTTTGACATAAAAATAACGCCATATTCATCTCTCGAGAAGGAAGTCAACGGGCCCGAGGCTGAAACACCCACGCACGGCTGTGTGCATTGTATTCATTGTATTTCTGAATGAACACATGCAGCCAGCACATTCAGGAGCTGACTGTGCATCGCACCCACACAGAATCTTATTGCAGAGTAGCCCCGTAATCTACGCGCTGCCTCGGCAAACGCGAATCCGAGCTACTATAGATTCTGTATGGTAATGCAGACCTTTAATCTACGCGCTGCCTCGGCAACGCGAGATCCCAGTCACAGAATCTTTATTGCAGACTAATCTACGCGCTGCCTCGGCAAACGCGAGATCCCAGTCACAGAATCTTTATTGCAGAATAGACCCGTAATCTACGCGCTGTCTCGGCAAAAGCGAGATCCGAGCCACTAGATTCTATATTGCAATGCAGACCTAATTTGGGACAATTCTTATGGGACAAACAACACCAAATAGGACAGACAGTTTCACACAGAGCGCTTGCTGAAGAGCAAAAAGCTAACTCGTGTGCTGGCGTCCCTTTGTAGCTTCCGTGTATGCCGTCACACGTTACGTCATGACGCAACACCAATCAAGATTGGCTTAGTTTCATTCATGCTTCAGAGCCGCTACGCTAAGGGCGTTCCCCAAAGTGTCTTATCGACGCAGTTCGAGTTCCCTCGAAAGGGAACTGCATATCATGCATGTAAAAACTATTTTTTGCGTATAAATTGCACGATAAATACAATTTTACAAGCAAAGTTTCAGAATTGCATGCTTCTTTCTTGACGTTAAATACACTGTTAATGTAAAAAAAATTAAAACATACATTTCTACTTGATGTAACCATTAAAATTACTTTCACTGGTCTAACTTAATGTAGTCAGGTTGATTCATTTGTGTTTTTGGCTAAATAAAACAATTAATGTAGATGTTACCACATAATATACTTTATTTTTTGATTATATGACAAAAAACATTTCTCTAAATATTTGAAGCCACAAGATGAGCAATAAATGAATAACATCTGTCATGATGATTCTTATTGGTTTATTTAAGAAGAGTAGTATATTTCTCTCACTAAGCAAACAATGATAGCAGTATACTTTCAATATACAGTTAAATGAATGATAAAATATGCAAACATATATAAATAAATGAAAGCCAAAGCATTAACAGGACTATGGAGCGTATTGCCAACTTAGCTGCTTTGTTCTAGATAAGCACTTTTTAAAAAAGCGACTAGCAACTAAAATGATAACGCTTTATTGGATATTTGACTATGAAATATATTAAAATACAGTAGCACGGATTAGGAGAGAAAAAAGATGTGAAGTGCTGACTTAGTGACTTTTTGAGAAGAAAGCATCTTTCCATCGAAAACCGTTTCTAAAAATACTTTTTTGCTTTGCAAAGAGGTAGTTTTCCAGTCCGGTGGAGATAGAGGAGAGGCTGAACCAAACCACCCAGCAAAAAAAGGATCTGACCAATACACCAGTGTGTTACAATATACTCATGTGTCAGAAAATAGCTGAGTCCTGTCAACAAAAATGAAGCATATACGAGAAGCATTGCCATTATTATTGTCACAATGATATTAAACGCTCTTCTCTTCATGCGATTTTCCTTTTCTCTCCCTCTCTCTCCTGGTCCTGACTGCTTCAGAGCTCTGAGAACAGCCACACAGCAGAACAGCATAATAGAAAAAGTGAGAAGGGCCTGACACAAATAATAGCACATGAACAAAAACATATGAAATGAATAACTGGTAAAACAAAAAGTAAAAGTGGGGAACACACAAGACATAAGAATAATTATCCAGACCGCAGTGCAGCAGATCTCTCTATATCTGAGTGGTTTGTACTTCAGAAAGGTTACAGGATGAACCACTGCCAGGTAACGCTCAACACACATCAGACACTGAAACAGAGGACGACCGGTGACGGCTAAGCCTGTCAGAAATACCACAACAAACCAAAGATTTGAAAAGCTCTGCTCAGTAGAGACAAAAAAGACTGCAAACAGTAGAAAATCTCACAAACGGACAGATTGAGGCTGAAGAACTCTGATGCGACTCCATTTCCCGCTCCTGTGACGATGAGCCAGATCACATAAGAGTTTTCAGGAAGCACAACAATGAGGTTGAGGATCCATCCGGCAGTGTGAAAGTTCAGGAATGAATCAGCTTTTCTTGTGTTGTTTGTTGTGTTGTTGCTGTTCGCCAAGGAGAAAATATCCATTTTTGTTCCCCTCTTGTGTTCTCTTTTTACCTGGCTTCCAAATGAAATGACAGCAACAGGATTTAATTTCAAATCTAAATAGTTAATTAAAAATGCTATAAGGTACAGTGTATTGAATTGTAAAGTGAAGTATATGTGACCCTGGACCATAAAACCAGTCACATGGGTCAATTTTTTGAAAATTTAGATTTATACATACAAGCTGAATAAATAAGCTTTCCATTGATGTATGGTTTGTTAGGATATGACCATATTTGGCCGAGATACAACTAGCCTATTTGAAAATCTGGAATCTGAGGGTGCAAAAACAATCGAAACATTGAGAAAATGGCCTTTAAAGTTGTCCATTTATGTTCGCGATTGTGCTGCATTCACTCACAAAAATAAATGTTTCATATATTTAGGGTAGGAAATCTACAAAATATCTTCATGGAACATGATCTTTATTTAATACCCTAATGATTTTTGGCGTAAAAGAAAAATCGATAATTGTGACCCATACGATGTCTTGTCGGCTATTGCCACAAATATACCCGTGCGACTTGTGTCTGGTTTTGTGATCCATGGTCACATATTTGCTATTTCTGGGTCAACAGATCTGTAATTAAGTAAACATTTAAATGTCTGTATACTACATAAATAATCAGTAAATACAAAAAGACATTGTGTGTGGAAACAATGGAAAACTATTTACTACTTTGATGATTTTGCCATTTTAATTCTCTCTCTCTCTCTCTCTCTCTCTCTCTCTCTCTCTCTCTCTCCTCTCTCTCTCTCTCTCTCTCTCTCTCTCTCTCTCTCTCTCTCTCTTTTTTTTTTGTATTTTTATTTTTTATTACTACAGTGATAAAGTACAACAAATCGCTACCTTGTGCAGCACACAAAGCATTTGTTCATTCCAGTGGTTACAATATTATGATTAGAAAAATAAAATATAAGAAATTAACTTTTTACCTGAATAATACCAGATTTTCCCACTATTTCACATGAACTAGCTCTGTCTCATAAGGTGATCAGTGCAGCTCACATCCCAGAATCTACAATGCTGGATTTGTTATTTGTTGCATAAACATATGCAAATTTTATTAATCATACAACAGACAGGTGAAAATGTCATGATTCTTAACAGCATCGACCAAAGTATAAACCTTTTTTGTAATGTTGACAGGAATCAGCTGAGAAGCGGATACATCACAGTCCGCATGCAGCAGATCTTCACCCACTATGTATTAAATACACATTTAAAACATCTTGTTAAGATATATTGTTTTTCACTGCATTTTTTTTAATAGCAAATGATGCAAAATAAATAAGTAAATAAATACACATAAAAAAAAAAGTTTTGGTGGTCAAAAGGTTTGAATCTTGCAGTTATAGCCTATAACAAAGACTCAAGTTCAGTTCCTGCATTAACACAAAATATCCAATGCACATTTAAGTGAAGAAATTCTAGAGGCTCATAAGTACAGAATACAGTTACATTACGTCTTTAAATGTGTGAAACCACAAAAAAAGAATAAACAAAAAATTAATTACATCCTTCAAAACATTGGTTTATTATATAGGCTAGCCTACATCAGAGTATTATAGACCTTGTGTAGCCCCGCCCCTTTTCAGCTCTGCACTCATGTTCTGTCTTTCAGTTTGTATTTCCACAGGATGAAAGTAAGATCTTACGAATTTATGAATGAACTGCTCGTTTAAAAAATCTTCCTTATATACCGACATCTCTTATGACATCCGCTTCAAACATTACAATGCTTGCTCATGATAACTTTCGTTAACTCTACAATAAGTAAATCCACTTTACCAGCTAATTACTCTTCACAGTGATGCCATTGAAATATACAGAGCGACCGCAAAAACGGACGTTCAAAGACAAAATTCTAAAGATGGCTGCGCACTTGTTTCTCTAGCGCATAAGGTCTATAGAGTAAATTTCTTTCATTAAGCAAGCAAAGATACCAGTCGACTTTAAATTTCGATTAACTTAATACATTGATGAAAATGTGAACATAGGCTACATAGCCTATATATAAATGAAAGCCAATAAATTAACAAGACTATGGAGCTTTACAAAATGGTAGTTTCTCAACTTACGTGTTTGAGTTATCTCAACTTTTCTCAACTTTTTTCATGTTAAATAGTTGAATAAACTTTCAAAACTGAATTTGTCATACAAAACGTAAGTTGGATTTTTTACAGTGGAGAGAATATCCATTTTTCTCACTCTGCTTTCACTTGACTTTCAAAAAAGACGATCAACTTTGAAATATAAAGTGTGAAGTATATTTGCTATTTCTGAGTCAACATATCTGTTATTAAATAAATATCTGAAAGTACTGGACAAATATTTAGGAAATACATATGAAAAGATGAAAATGTATTTTGCCAATTTGAACTGCTTTTAAACCATAGTGATAAAGTACAAACCTCTAATCTTGACGGCACACTAAACATTTGATCATTTCAAATCTTGACATTAGGTTATTAAACTGTGATTGGAAACTTAAATTAAATCTTAGTTACCTGAATAATGAATTTCAAATATCAAACTTGAAGCTCTGTGTCATATGGTGATCAGTGGAGCTCACATACCAGAATCTACAATGTTGGATTTATTAGTTGTTGTACACAACTGTATGCAAATATTATGATCTAATACACATTTGATCTAATACACAATATTATCTAATACACATCTTGTTGATATAAAATGATCCAGTCTTAAAATTAAATGTGATAAAATTGAGTCTCTGTAATGACTCTTTGCAAGATTCTAACTTTTGATCACCATTAAAACATATCAGAATTTTTAAATGTATTGATATAATTTATTTTATATTATTAATTTTATATTTATAATATAATATAATTATATTGTTACGGAAGCAGACGGACAAGAAGGTAAGTAGTGATGTAGTGTTTATTTACAACAGCAGAGTATCAAGATGAATCAACGTGCAGTATTCGGTGAGTATCAGAGTTCAGAGGTGAAGAATTCTTGAGTGTAATTCGTGAGTGAATAATCAATGTATCTTTTGCAGGCACGGCGAGATGAGACTTCCAGAGTGGAAAGGATCTTCGTATGAAGAGGATGACAGGCTGACGCACACACTCACGCAGGGCCGGATTAACATAAGGGCTAGGTGGGGCTGAAGCCCCAGGGCCCGCGGGATTAGGGGGCCCGTGATTGGCTGGAGGAAATGAGATTGTCAAGTCATAGGTGGTTGATTTGTGTATAATAAAATAACAAGAAGTTATTGGAAAATGTGCCTGACTGATATAATTCACCGCCCAATCAAATTAACTCTACAATTTGCGCCATGACGTTGGGAAACGCCTCTTTTCGTTATGCTTCGTGTAGATTAGAACATGGGAAGGCCTATAAATTGCTCGCTTGCTGTTCAAAAATGATGAAAAAAAGTGATAGTGGTGCACAAAAAAGGAAAAACAAACTCGAGAGGCAGAAAAGGGATGCAAAAATTCCTAAACTAACCAACTACTTTGGTTCACTTTCATCCGTGCCCGTGGAAGACCCCGAGTGCAGCGGCAGCAGCCCACAGTTAGCTTCAGCCTCCTGCGTCGTCACCGATCCGTGTGTTTTAGACGTCGAAGAAGGTAAGCAAGCAGCTGAAGTAAGTTAATGAGTTAAGCACTATGGTAATTGTTTCTCGAGGAGTCAAGGTATTTTCAATATTTATAGGGGCTATATAGTAGGTGATTTTATTGCAGTCTGAATCCAGAATGTCAGTGTTTTTTCTCCCACTACCCACCCGCGTAAAAATCCCCGGCCGAATTACTGTTTTTTGACGAACATCAAGGTCCAATATATCCAAGGTACATGGGCATTTTTTGTCTTATTGTAATATTACATAATATAAAATAAATATATCACA
>FLSR01001389.1:11958-31600 GCA_900092035.1 Leuciscus waleckii
ACACACACACACACACACACACACACACACACACACACACACACACACACACACACACAAACACACACACACAAACACACACACACACACTTCTTAATCAGGGAAGTGTTAATTGCAAAATTGAATGATTGTTTTCACAAGTTACCTCTTAGTTGAGATCTCATTAGCGGTAACAGGGTGTGTCAGTTTAATTTTCTCTGCAGTGTTAAGCTCTAAAGTGATGTCAGATCCCCAAAAGTAAATTAAAAACTGTATGACATATAAACGTATCTCAACCTGATGTCTGTCCTTCAATAATTATTTCTTATTCATTATTTGTATTTACTTTAATAATGCATCTAGTTTCTATGGCAAGTTGTTAATTAGACTCTCTTCCAAATTGCGCTTCTTTTCTTTGCCAACCTCCAATTTGTAACGAATTCCTCTTCACACAAAAAGTGATGTTTGCACATATCTCTTTGATGTTATTGGCAAAGAGAAGCAACAGA
This sequence comes from Leuciscus waleckii, assembly GCA_900092035.1. Classification (NCBI taxonomy): domain Eukaryota; kingdom Metazoa; phylum Chordata; class Actinopteri; order Cypriniformes; family Leuciscidae; genus Leuciscus; species Leuciscus waleckii. The sequence continues at coordinate 12,447 of FLSR01001389.1, forward strand.
CACATTGAGAACCCTCACGCCATCTGTCATGCTTGTTGTACAGCAGAATACTTATTAAACAAATGCACTCAATATCACAGATGTATCATTTATGAAATATTATTTGTTTCCACAACACTAAACTTTCTGTAGAAAAAAAAATCTCCCTCCTCTCTAGTATAGATTTATGACTGGACTTTCTATACTAGCTGTTAGCCTCTTAACAAACTCATATTGCAAGTTTAAAATAAAAATGTTTTATTTGGATTTATTTGATGGGGCTACATTTTGGTTGAATGTGTTTGCAAAGTTGACACATGTTTTCCACATTACCTTTTAGATTTGAGACAACTTGACAAAATGTGCTACAGCGCAGAGTTGTGTGTTGAGTTGTGTGAAAAAAAAAAATCTGAACAAACTGGGTAGAACGTCAGCGGAGTAATGACACTATCGTTTATTTATTTATTATTATAGCTGCTTTACAGCAGAATTGAATTCTGTAGAATTTGGTCATTCTTTCCTGTTTATCATTGGAAAGCTGCTTTAAAACAATATGTATAGTGTAAAGTGCTATATAAATAAAGGTGACAACTAAAAACAACAAAAAATGTGTTATATTTTTGGAGAAAATATCATTAGCATGAACAGTTGATGCTGTGGTGTACAGGTTCAGTCATCATGTGTATTCAATTGAAAAAAAAACTGTAAAAGAAAATGCACTACCACTTAAAACAAATAAAGCAAATTCAGTTATCCTACTGAAGAATTCATAATCAATCTTTAACCTTCTCAATAGGTTCCTCAGCACCTCCTCTGCATTCAGCTTTGGGTTGTGGTGCTCATGGGCCATCAGTTCAAACTCCTAGTGCATTTGAATATGGCAGCATGCAATATAATGCAATGTTCTTTGTTTGTTTTCCAGATTTGATGCCCTCAGAGTCTCACAGTGTGATAGTATTCGTCAGTAGGAGGGAGTCGGCTGCCTTGCAGAGAACTGCAGTTCTTGTTTGCAGTCATGCTTGAGCAGTAATAATTCTCATGGTGCCAGACCTTTAAAACAAAGAGACAGAAAGTGAACAGTCGCTTGCTGAAGTGGGAGTGACTCAAATGGGTGAACTGATTTTGTCTTGCTAGAGTAAACAGTTTTTCCCTTGGGAGGTGGTACATAAATCATCAGCAGAATGGAATGATGAAGAACAGCTATGGGCAGATCCATGATACAATGCTCTCTCATTCCTGTACTGTTTACATTAGCATAACAATGCACAAAAGTTTTGCACTTCCTCTAATTGTTGTTTTTTGTTATCAATATATTGTAGGGATCTTTCCGGACTGAAGATGGATTATATTAATTTTACATTTGTGTATGAAAAGGGAATATGATTAAAAAATTACCAAAATCCTCCTCTACTATACATAATGAAAGAATATGAGAGAGAAAAAGTGAGTCTGAAAGAGGAAAGAAGGCGAGAGTGTTTAAAATGTAAAGAAAGTTCTGAACAAGACCTCACAGTCATTTTGCTGCCACAATTTATCTGTCCGAATGTTGAGGTGTAGTTCTCTGACAGTTTCTGTGAAAGTTTTAATAAATGTCTTGTCACCAGCTAATACTCTTTAAAGTCTATTGGGGAAGAAGGCCTAAGGCTTGGCTAAAATATCTCCGCTCCGACTCCTACAAAGACTTTGTAAAGTTGAAACTTGAAACTTGGTGGAGCTTGCAGAGATATAAGCTAATCAAAGCAATGAGCAAGCCTACACAAGCAAAGTCAATGCAAGAAGAAAAGTTACTGAAGTCAAGTTCCCTTTTTTGTTAGCAATAGAAAATGAAAACTTATAGCAGTCCTCTTGACTGACTAATTGCACAGAGAACAAGCTATATGTAACCATGTTTTAAAATAAATTGATATGGATTCAGTATAAAACATTTAGTTGTTAAATTGGGCAGTTCAAATGTCAATCCAATCCATCTATGTAGTCCAGTTTTTGTTTGATCTAGTACAGCATTATATCTTAATTTAGCAGGTATACTTGCTAAATTAAGATATAATGCTGTACTAGATCAAACAAAAACTGGACTACATAGATGGATTGGATTGACATTTGAACTGCCCAATTTAACCACTAAATGTTTTATACTGAATCCATATCAATTTATTTTAAAACATGGTTACATATAGCTTGTTCTCTGTGCAATTAGTCAGTCAAGAGGACTGCTATAAGTTTTCATTTTCTATTGCTAACAAAAAAGGGAACTTGACTTCAGTAACTTTTCTTCTTGCATTGACTTTGCTTGTGTAGGCTTGCTCATTGCTTTGATTAGCTTATATCTCTGCAAGCTCCACCAAGTTTCAAGTTTCAACTTTACAAAGTCTTTGTAGGAGTCGGAGCGGAGATATTTTAGCCAAGCCTTAGGCCTTCTTCCCCAATAGACTTTAAAGAGTATTAGCTGGTGACAAGACATTTATTAAAACTTTCACAGAAACTGTCAGAGAACTACACCTCAACATTCGGACAGATAAATTGTGGCAGCAAAATGACTGTGAGGTCTTGTTCAGAACTTTCTTTACATTTTAAACACTCTCGCCTTCTTTCCTCTTTCAGACTCACTTTTTCTCTCTCATATTCTTTCATTATGTATAGTAGAGGAGGATTTTGGTAATTTTTTAATCATATTCCCTTTTCATACACAAATGTAAAATTAATATAATCCATCTTCAGTCCGGAAAGATCCCTACAATATATTGATAACAAAAAACAACAATTAGAGGAAGTGCAAAACTTTTGTGCCTTGTTATGCTAATGTAAACAGTACAGGAATGAGAGAGCATTGTAGCATGGTCTGCCCATAGCTGTTCTTCATCATTCCATTCTGCTGATGATTTATGTACCACCTCCCAAGGGAAAAACTGTTTACTCTAGCAAGACAAAATCAGTTCACCCTTTTGAGTCACTCCCACTTCAGCAAGCGACTGTTCACTTTCTGTCTCTTTGTTTTAAAGGTCTGGCACCATGAGAATTATTACTGCTAAGCATGACTGCAAACAAGAACTGCAGTTCTCTGCAAGGCAGCCGACTCCCTCCTACTGACGAATACTATCACACTGTGAGACTCTGAGGGCATCAAATCTGGAAAACAAACAAAGAACATTGCATTATATTGCATGCTGCCATATTCAAATGCACTAGGAGTTTGAACTGATGGCCCATGAGCACCACAACCCAAAGCTGAATGCAGAGGAGGTGCTGAGGAACCTATTGAGAAGGTTAAAGATTGATTATGAATTCTTCAGTAGGATAACTGAATTTGCTTTATTTGTTTTAAGTGGTAGTGCATTTTCTTTCACAGTTTTTTTTTCAATTGAATACACATGATGACTGAACCTGTACACCACAGCATCAACTGTTCATGCTAATGATATTTTCTCCAAAAATATAACACATTTTTTGTTGTTTTTAGTTGTCACCTTTATTTATATAGCACTTTACACTATACATATTGTTTTAAAGCAGCTTTCCAATGATAAACAGGAAAGAATGACCAAATTCTACAGAATTCAATTCTGCTGTAAAGCAGCTATAATAATAAATAAATAAACGATAGTGTCATTACTCCGCTGACGTTCTACCCAGTTTGTTCAGATTTTTTTTTTTCACACAACTCAACACACAACTCTGCGCTGTAGCACATTTTGTCAAGTTGTCTCAAATCTAAAAGGTAATGTGGAAAACATGTGTCAACTTTGCAAACACATTCAACCAAAATTTAGCGCCATCAAATAAATCCAAATAAAACATTTTTATTTTAAACTTGCAATATGAGTTTGTTAAGAGGCTAACAGCTAGTATAGAAAGTCCAGTCTAAATCTATACTAGAGAGGAGGGAGATTTTTTTTTCTACAGAAAGTTTAGTGTTGTGGAAACAAATAATATTTCATAAATGATACATCTGTGATATTGAGTGCATTTGTTTAATAAGTATTCTGCTGTACAACAAGCATGACAGATGGCGTGAGGGTTCTCAATGTGTCTGTTGCTTCTCTTTGCCAATACATCAAAGAGATATGTGCAAACATCACTTTTTGTGTGAAGAGGAATTCGTTACAAATTGGAGGTTGGCAAAGAAAAGAAGCGCAATTTGGAAGAGAGTCTAATTAACAACTTGCCATAGAAACTAGATGCATTATTAAAGTAAATACAAATAATGAATAAGAAATAATTATTGAAGGACAGACATCAGGTTGAGATACGTTTATATGTCATACAGTTTTTAATTTACTTTTGGGGATCTGACATCACTTTAGAGCTTAACAGTGCAGAGAAAATTAAACTGACACACCCTGTTACCGCTAATGAGATCTCAACTAAGAGGTAACTTGTGAAAACAATCATTCAATTTTGCAATTAACACTTCCCTGATTAAGAAGTGTGTGTGTGTGTGTGTTATCTCAGAATAAACCCCCTTCAGGTGTTTGTGTTTGTGTGTGTTATCGTGTGTGTGTGTGTGTGTGTGTGTGTGTGTGTGTGTGTGTGTGTGTGTGTGTGTAACTTGATTACTGTAATTTTATTTTAAAAAATAGCATAGCTTTATGGACACTTAATAGAATGAGGCAAACTATTATGGGTGACTTTAAAATTCTCAATGATATTAAAATATACACAATGACATGATATTCTAATTAGCCAAGATGTTTTTTGAACCAAGTCACTAAAATTGAGTTATGTTAAACACATCAGGCCAATTCCATTAGCATTTTTATGCAACAAACTTTTAAATGTTACTTTGTTTTTGAAAGTGGGCCTCCTTATCCTCGATTTTTCATGTTTTTGTTTTTTGTTAGTTTTTTAGTCACACCATGATTTGGACACACTTGGTAAAACAATATATTGACAACTCTGAAGCCAAAAACTTAATATTAGACAGTGTCAATGAGGAGCATTTAATTGTTGTTTTATGTGCTGCTTATTTTTTTTTATAATTCTTTATTTATATTCATTAAAATAGTCTTTGACTAGATGGCATGAGGAACTGAAAGTGAAATAGATCACAGTGACTCCTTCAAACTGATCAAGAATCCGAATTCTATAGAAATTCCAAATCAACACTCAGGACCCTAAATCAGATGATGCCATTTGAGACGCCATTCAGAAAATTTTTATTAAAGTATTTTAAGACTATGAATGCTTGTAAAAGACAATCCCAACTAGAGAACAAATACTTAAGATGTCAAGTTTTAAAAGACGGATTGGTTTGGAGAAAACCATGAGTTAACAACAAGGATTGTTTGATCCACAAGACAGAGACTTAAAACAGACTTTCTTCCTTTTCTTCCTGTGACCTGATCTCTTAAACACAGGACTGAAATGCATCAGATCATCCCAAAACAATGCTAGATGGAATCAAACATTGTTCAACTACATAATTCTTTATCATGTCTACAACCTATATATTAGACTATTATGCTTACTGTAGATCACACATAATTCATGCAATTGTTATAACTACTGAATGATTTAATGGAAGTATGGAGTGTTTGATATCAGCATGAATGTCTTCTCTCAATTGGTGACATGAATCAAATCTGTGTCAAATGTATCATTCTTATTATAGAAATCATGTCTAAATTATTTTCTGTTAAAGCAGGAAAGTTAAGAGCCCATGTGACTAGTCAGATATGATTATAATGTGATTTATGATGCAATTCATGTGAGAGGAGGGGAAATAGTCACACCCCCAGCTAAAGGTAAGGTCTAATTGGTCAGAACTCATCTGAGGGCACCAGACAAATGTTTGAGTTAAACTCAGGAAACTAACAAAGCATTAGATGACGGAGCATTAGATTTGGGAGATGGAATGGGTCCGAGCAGCTTCATGCAAGCCATCCAACTACACTCGTCCCATTTACTTTTTTTTCTTTACTTGTTTTTATTTTCCATTGAGAGTCTTGTGTTCCGACTTGTGTTGGCTTCCCAAGACGTCACTCCAGACACAAAAAGACCTCTAGCGAATCAACAAACCTGGGAAACCCCCTCTCCAGCCAAAGATGTGTAACGAGACAGACACTCCGAACAAGAAGGTTGAGAAGAGTAAACAGTTTATTGATGTTATGAGAAATGCAATGATGGGAAATGACGATCTCAGTGATTGGGTGGTGGTGGAGCCTGGCTGATCCCTGACTGATGGCAACGAAGGAAAGAAATCTAAGGAACGATAGAAGGGTTAAATTAATGATTGATGGTTTGTTCAGGAAATACAGTAAGTGATGCCGGACTGAGTATGTCAGTAACTGTGTGTGTGTTTGGGTGCTGGATGGTGACTTTATATGTCATAGAAGTTCTTAATTTCCCTAAAGAAATTAATTTGCTCAGCTGTAAATAGACTGAGAGAGATGAATGCTGTCTACTGTCTCTGATGTAAATATTGAAGGTACACAAATACATCACTCTTCTCATATTGAGACATGGGGAGATATGCCTGAGTGTATGTGCAGTCTTTTTTCAATGTGAAGACATAATGCAACAGACAAACTAACAGTGCTGTGCTGCATAAATGAATCCAAAAACTCAATTCATATATTTTTTTTCATCATCTCAAAATTTTTATTGGTTTTGGTCAAATGACCAAAGATATTTCATATTTTATTCAGTAATACCCCACTCATGACTTTTTTTAGATTATGTGTCTTGAAAAGGGTTGCTAACAAGTGGCTAAAAGGGGCTCATCTCCTCATTAGTCCACTTTTACAACTGTGTTTTACTCACTCTTTGCAAACGATTATATAGTTTATATATACAGTGTATGTTAAAGGTTGTATCAGCGATTTCAGGCCCAAAAAAGGCCCAAACATAAATGATCACATTCATCTAATCTTTCCAACGATCCGCTAGCTGCCCGCCCCATAAGCAAGCCGTCAAAAAAACGCGTCTCTGTAGGCAGCCTAGGCTCTGAGATCTGCACACAAAAACAAGTGGTTTCACCAACCACTCAAAACCAAAATAAATAGTGTTCCAACCAATCACCGACAGGGGATGGGTGTTGTGAGGTTTTGCGCTTGTGCACGGCTGCACCGAAGTCGGAGCTGAAGAAGAAGCCAGCGTCAATCCCCACGAGGAGGAGGAGGATTAGGGCGAGGGAATACCATCGTGTTTATTCCAAGACACGAATAGTTATCGGGAAGGCTTTTGAAAGGTGGAGAGAACTTAAAGAACTGAAATTTTTTAAATCGGACGTCGAGGTTGCACTGTTTCTTCTGGACAGCTGAGTAGCTGCTAGTGCTGACTTCGCGTGCAGCCGTGCATGAGCGCAAACCTCACAACCCCTGTCGGTGATTGGTTGGAACACTATTTATTTTGGTTTTGAGTGGTTGGTGAAACCAATTGTTTTTGTGTGCAGATCTCAGAGCCTAGGCTGCCTACAGAGACGTGGTTTTTTGACGGCCTGCTTATGGGGCGGGCAGCTAGCGGATCGTTAGGAAAGATTAGATGAATGTGATAATTTATTTTTGGGCCTGAAATCGCTGATACAACCTTTAAACAACGAGATGTTTTTTAAAGCTTTAGGGCCAGATTTACTAAATTGGGAGAATTAGCGTGAGAGCGCAACACCACAAATGCGCCAATAGGAGTGGCAATTTTGCGCGTAATCTACTGCTGACGAGCAAATTAAAGAACACAGATGCAGTCAAATCATTTACATTATGACCAAAAAAATGGTCTTTTTTTTTTTTTTTTTTTTTTAAATATTTTCCCTTTTTCAATAGTACATGAAATATATTCCCTTTGTCAATAGTACATTGCAAATATACTAACAAAAAAAAATTTGAAACTATGACAGTTATAACACACAAGCATTTAGCACGCCCAACATTCTGTCTCCCTAAGGAAGGTCTGGCCATTTGCATCTTCTTTCACCATTAAGAAACCTACCGAACCCTAAGTCGATAACGTCCACAACGGATCTCAAAAGAAATGTTTTGTTCTGGCAAACACTCATTCTCACGGGATTAAAGCTCCCAGCCCTGCTCCAGAAGCTCAAAGTCCTGCTGAGAGGCTCTGGTATTTGCCCCCACAATCCCTCTGTCACAAAATAAAAGGCCAAGATGCAAACACTTCCATTTTACTGCTTTCAAATGCATCGAGCATAGCTTTTGTGCTACAAGGAGGGCTTACACATGTCTCCTCAAAAGCTCTCTCAAGATGCCAAGCTTCACAGAATTCCAATAAGAACCCTTCCAGCTCAGTCCAGTACATACCCACTCTTCTGTTTGATTGAATATTCAAGCAGTCATTAAAGCTTTTATCTGTCTCTTAGCAAAATGCTTTAGGTAATGGCTAAATAAAATGAATCATTCAAAGGTTTAATAGGGATGAGTCATTGATGTTTTTCAGCATGTGCAGGCGAACAATCTAAAACTGAGCTTTTCACTCTCAATTTCATTCATATTGATCTCAAGGCAATAGTGTTGTTTGAGCTGGTGACTAGTGTTCCTTTTGTGACCTTTCACCCTCACCCCTCCCTTTTTGTCTTCACATTCAAGATTAGTTTGGCATCTCTCATCCGAAAGATCTATATCCCCACTGATCCAACCCACTGTGAGTTGAGGTAGACAATAGGGGGGAGCAGAATAAGGTAAACATAGTCTTATTTTCTCTTCACTGCACTCATGACAACCACAGCACGTAGCTGCCCGACTCTGAGAGTCCAATGAGACCACCAACCAGCAAGGCTACAACATTTGTATCATGTTCCTAAAATCCAAAAAAGAGACAATTTTGTCTCTGAAAAAAAAGGAAAAAAAAAAGCATATTACTGTTACTTTTTTATTATATTACTTATAATAAAACTTAGTATGAAATTATATTGTTGTTTTAAATGAATTACGATGAACTGAATTTGTTTAATATGATAAAAGCAACTTCAATAGAGGTTATATATATATATATATATATTTTTTTTTTTTTTTTCAGTTTTAAAAATACACTAAAAAAACAACAACTATGCATTCCAATATGCCTATTGGGAAAATAAAAGATAATCCAATTAATGACAGGAAACTAACATGTTCAGTATAAGAACATTTTAAGCAATGATAATTTGACTTCCCATGGCACTTTGTAAACAAGTGATTGTTATCAACCAACTTTACATGTGAGGGCCATTTTGCAAAATTAAAGCAAAAAACAAATAAATAAACCTCACGAGGGAGCATTTCCTGGTACCCCGTTAAACGGTTCACACTTTAACCCCCCAATTTTCAAACCCAAACTACAGCCTTGCAACCGAGGGAGACAACTAGTTCCCCCATCTCAAACAGAAGAGAACAAAATAGAGTATATCACCTTTTGAAAGTAACTCAATGCTTCCAAAAAAGTTGTATCGATTACTTTGTGACACCAGTAGGTGGAGACAAGTGACTGTTAAAAAATGTAGGCCTACTTGTCATTGAATCATTGAATCATGAATCATAAAGCCGATAAATCATTCAAATTAATTACTTTTTTTTTTTGTCAAAACTATAGCAACTAACATTATGCCAGAACCTCTAGTAGGCTAAACTTGATATAGTGTTCTAGTTGTCTATTCAGAATTGTGGGAGAATTGTAATCACTATTTGTATTTTTTATTGTGATTGTCAGTTTCCAGAATCTTGCAGTTCAATGAGTAAAAACAGCATCAGCAGTTTCTTGTGATGAAACGGGTTGTGAGAAGGAGGGGGCCATTATTAGTGTCTGTGTTTGTGCAACTAGCATCATTAAGCCAGTAGGTGGCGACAAGTGACTGTCTTCATGAGTGAACAATTGAACCATTAAATGAACAGATTAGTCCAAAAACATTGATTTCTTTAGGAAAGAAAAAGTAGGCAAGCTGAAACTGATCTTTGAGATCATATAAATTGCTCATATGCCTCTGGACACAGAAGGATTGCATTGGCATTTGATTAAAATGTAACATCTATGCAAAATAATCCTTGAATCGTTTATTTAAGGCCATTCCCGTTTCGGAAATGTGATTGTGTATTGTCAACAATAAGCATAAAAAAATGTCCCCGAACACCCCTAGCAAGATCACTTTTGGGACCTCAGTATTTATAAAACCGTACGGCCCTGATGCTAACATCCTCAAAACAAAAAGTTTTATAAAATGATTAGCATCACATTTCAACCATTTTAACCATTGTTTAAGAAAAGGGATGAGTGTATATTATTATATATTCTAGATACATTATTTACTAGATTTTCAAAGTACTTAACTGAGAGGTAGCCATCCAAAACATTCTACAGTTTTCTTTAACCTCAGGACAAATGTATTTAACATGTTTGTGTGACCTGTTCAATTCTGTATGCACCCCATATGCACATTCCTAGACAATGTATCTTTAATTTGGCCAAAATCAAACAGGTAATTTTCTCCAAGTAGAGATTCTGTTGCATAAAAGTGTTTGTGCCAGACACAATTCATAAATATTGTCCATTGACCTTTCATGTGTCTGTCTTGATAATTAAAAAAATATTGTGTGGAGGAAACATGCAATTGGCCTGTTTAATGTTATTATAGATTATATAATATTTTATATTTAAGTACATTTAAGTAAAGATAAAAAAAATCATAAAAAAAAAAAAACATCAGTCTTCCCAACTAGTGTCCCCCCAATGAATCTCAGCCATTTCCAGCCCTGCTTAAAAGGTAAGCTCCCATGTGGTGAGGCGCACCTTTTAAACTAAATGGTTGTGAAGATACTTTCTGCGCTGGAACAGTGTTGAAACCCCAATAAAAAGCTGAACTCATTCTTGTGAAGTATCATATCAATATGTCATGTCTACAAAGCTTTCATGATCATAAATCAAAAGTCTACCTTGAGACCCCTGTGTATTGAAAGTACAAAAAACTCAACAAAAGTGGATTTTATTAACGCAGAGCACTAGCCTTAAATCCAAATCAATCGGTGTCTAGGCATGTGAATTTTAAAGGAGTGCATGATGCATTAAATAAACATGCACTCTATATTGACTCTACGGAGTTAGATTTCTGATGGAATCTTAACTGATGCCACTAAAGCAACTGATGCCACTGTTGAGACTGTATGCCACTACTTTGACAATAGAATCAGGCCCACCTTTAATATGTATAAAGAAAAATTGAATATTTGTTACAGCCTCACATGGACATCACATGCCAGCATTTGTGATTATTTTGATTGGCTACATTTCTATGGGTTCTTTAATATGGAAGTCAAAGAAATAAGTCTCATGTTGTGAGATCATTACATGCCTTACTGGTTTTGAATAGAGAAAATCTCTGAGAGGCAGCATCTCACCATGAGATAGCTTAGCAATGTATGATTACAGTGAATCAGTTGTTCAAACAACAATTAATGTATTTTATGTTTTACAGATATTAGAACTGGTTAACATTACCAAACCAACCATAGAATAAAATGGTCTTGGAAATTAAATTCTACTCGATTCTGTGACCTCTCATATAGATCATGTATATGAGATGAAAAAATAATAATAGTTACAATAATGTTTTGTTTTTTTTATGTCAATTTTTCATTAATTGCATTAAAAAATGCATTGAGCCATACAGTTTTATTTATCTCTCTTTGGGAATGTAAAGCGGCTGTTGAGACCATCACTGTGGAAGATGAAGAATCTATTTCAGGTAACAATTTTCAGAGCACCAACATAAAAAGAAGTTCTAGTTTTTTGGCTATTAGTAGATTAAAATAATTATGTTTTATTTGTTAATATTTAATGGCGTGTCACTACAAATTAAATAATTCCTGTATTAAAGGAATTTAACAACATTAACCATAGCCCCTACTACTTTTGAATAAATTGTATATAAATATAAATATCATTCAGTTCCCCTTCATCAGCTCACTATGGCGTATGTCAGAAGTGATTCTGACGAATTGGGATCTCGCTGGAGAGCCAATCTACTTTGAGTGTAACTAAACGAGCCAATGCACATTGGCATGCGATAATTGACCTTCGCAGGGAGTTTGATTGACAGGCGATCTGACCAATCATAATCTGCAGAATCCGCTATTTTTGTCCGACAAAGCAGTCAGGAGAGTTAGTAGATTAACGTTGAACTTGAAAATAGGAGTGTACTGATGGCTTTCCATGGTTAAAACAACATTCCTTCTTATGTGCATTCATGTTTATTTGATGCTATAAATTAACTAGAAGAAAGAGATGATCGGTCACGAGCAGCTTTAACTGAGACTCTACAGCTATCTGTCAGACACATTAAAGAGCCACAAAATGGTATTTATTGTTTAAAGCTACACTGTGTGATTTTTTTTTGTTGATTCTTAGCAAAAAACACTTAGTTCTTTCAAAAATATGTGCTCATTAATGTATATTTACTTCTTTCAAGTAATAAAGTATTCTCGTAAGTTTATAATCTGCCATTGAAAGTACATACGGGTGAGGGGTTCGAATGCCGGTCGCCATGTTGCCCCTCCATCTTGAAACTACATTCGCCAAAGAGGGACATACCTGTAAATTCAAGCTTCGCCTTTCGCGCTTTACACTCAGTGACACAGAGACGAATGCGAGGGGGAGATTACTCGCGACTGCCGGCAGATTTGAAAGATTGCTGATGGAGGATCACGCCTGTTTTCGAGGACATGTAGCAGAGTCGCCAAGGAAGCGAAAGAGAGAATTAAAACGTCAACGCGACAGGCAAATCAGCAAGACCAAAGTCAATACTGGAGTAACTTTTCCCAGATGGAAAGAGCTCATGAGGAGCAAAGATTTTAAAACGGACGCCGAAGTTGCCTGCTTTCTTCTCGACAGGTAATTCAGCCTATTTGTGTAAATTCGTAGTTTTATAGTTGCTTGTCTAACCATATCATGGTTGTGCATAACGCCAGAACGACCTCTAGTATAACTTGCGTTACTTTTCCTCACGTCAATGGTGAAAAAGTATTGTTTACCTTGTAACATAAATCTGTGCTGCGACGGATCACAGGTGATAGTTTTAAAGGCGCAATTGGACGAAGTCGAACTGGAAGCCATCTTAATCTAGGAATAATATGGCCACCGTAGGAGTTAAAACGCCCTCGAAATTGAAAGGAACAGAAACTAATATTCACTGGGTAGTCATATACAATTTCACCGCTAGATGGGGGAAAATATCACACAGTATAGTTTAAATTTCTTTCAAAAAATGACCAAATTTGAAAGTTGAGACTTTGTTTCATATCAAAAGTAACCTGGTCTGTCCTGTCTGTCAGCACGTTGTCAGTGTCCTCTCTCCTCCGCAATATATTTTTCACTGCTTGAGAACATGGAGTGGCGTGAGAGCGCCGTAGCTTGTCGGACATAGCAACAGTAACTAAAGGGGGCGGGTCTTTGCGAACGGTCAATGCACCAGCTGCTGTGCATCACAGCGCGAGCATATAATGAGCGGTAGGTGCATCGCATCCTTGTCTTTTGCTTCGGAGCCAGACGGTGAATGCTGTTCCTGCTCTGCAATCTTATCTGAGAGTGTTTTAACTTCAAAAGACGAGTCTGCTTCTTCAGGAGAACGCCTCTTCAAACTGGTGTTGGTGTTACAGCGCAGACAGCGCTGAGAGCAAAACAGCTGTTTTCACAGCTCAGAATGTTGCGCCTTCAATGAGAATGTGAGTGCTCACATCAGGCTTGCACTATCATCCTGTTTGTGTAGCCGCGGTCATCCCTGGGCACTTCAACACCAGAGAGAGCAGATCCTGAAAGAGAATACACAGTTTGACACTGCGTCTTTTTCAAGACGTCATTCAAACCATGTGTTTCTGGATGCGGTCATTTCCTATCCTCATATGACGGCCACGATCACTGTTTCACATGCCTGGGCTTAAGCGTGTTGAGACTGTGTTCGTGGGTGGTTCATGTTCTATCATGAGAGCATGACCACGTCGGCATGTTGTTCGTCTCCCCTTTCTCGTAAAGGATTGAGCCGCTCAGCGTGCCGTGTGCCGTCGAGCTGCTGGCTGACAGCGTGGGTTGTCACGGCAACCTAGCGCGCGTCGTTCGGTGATCTAGATGGATCAAGTGCCTCAAACGAGGTGGAGTCCCCTTGCCTATTCCCCGATCTAGTTCCTCTTCTGGAGGCCAGCAGAAAATGGCTACTTTGGCTAATAGCATTGGTGAATCTGAGGATTACAGTGATCGTTCCCCGACAGGACCACTCCTCAGGCCACTCACTCCTCTAGCGCATCGCAAACATGCTGAGACTGCATTCGTGGGTGGTTTATGCTCTCTCACGCTCAGCGTGACGTGTGCCATCGAGTTTGATGGCCACGTTCACTGTCTCACATGCCTGGCAGCTTTCGGATCGGATTACTGGTCCTTCTCATGAGGGACCAAGCATTTCATTCGGGGCTCCAGGGGAGGATTAGATGTCGACGCTGCATCAGAGAGAGGGGTGTTACGCTCTGGAAATGAAGATGATGCTGAGTTCCCACTGTAATGGTGTGTGTGCTCATGCTGAATCAGATTCAGACTTGACAGCCACGCTTTCCCGGGCTACTCTGGGAGTGCAGTTCAACACGTAATCGCCCCCGTGCCTGCCCGGATGTGTGTGAAAACTTTGGCAGTATGGAAGCATTTTGGTGCCAATATGGCATGACAAACTTGCCAAAATCTGCAGAAAAGGTTTTTCTTCTCTCACTACCCTTGGTGGTGGGGTGGCTTTGCTTATTGCAGACCGCCTCTTCCCTGCATGTGATGGCCACCCTACAAGTCTGTGGAAGGCCAAAACATTCAATGCACGAGGGTAGTTCTGAGACGGGGTTGAGCTGCGCATAATGACTGACCCTTGACTGGCCCTTGGTCAGATAATGTCCACGCTGGTGGTCCAACCTTGCGAGGTGTGACATCGCCAATGTTCGCTTTCTCAATGCTCCCAATACACGACGTGGCCTTTTTCGGCAACACTGTTGGAAACTGTGCCCAGCGGTTCTCCACAGTTCAGAAGCAGGCTGAGGAAACCAAGAGCTTGTCCCGATGTGCTACCAGAGTCACTCGTGGGCTTCCCCTCAGTCTGTTTGTCGCCAAGGGTGCCGCTGCGGAAAAAAAAATCTGTCACAGCCAGCTCTACTGTGATGTCGAGCTTTCGCAGAAAGACAGCGCCACCTGTCTCAGCAGCCCTGAGACGAGCGACCCAGAGTCAGCTGATCTTCCCTGGTGGAGGGTCAGGCGGAGAATCTTTTGTTAATTCAAATTCTGTTCCGCCGCTGGCATCTCAGTCAGTGGTACCAAAATTCTCAGTAAGAGCAGCTCCTCTGGGTCTCAAGAGGGCGCGGATGGCAATGAGCGATGCTTCCATACCTTGCTACAGCCCCTACTTCATTGTACACAAGAAAGGCGGTGGGTTACGATCGATCTTGGACCTGCGAACCTTGAATTGGGCCCTGCACAAGCTCCCGTTCAAGATGTTAGCGCAGAAACGCATTTTCGAATGCATCCGTCCCCGAGATTAGTTTGCAGCGATCAACCTGAAAGACTGTTTCTACGGTTTGCATTCGAGGGACAGGCATATCAGTACAAAGTCCTACCCTTCGGGCTGTCCCTGTCGCCCTGCGTCTTCACGAAAGTCGCGGAGGCAGCCATTGTTCCACTCCGAGAACACGGCGTTCGTATTCTCAACTATTTCGACGACTGGCTGATTCTGGCTCTAGTCTCAAGATCAGTTGTGCGAACATCACCCCAGCCTGTAGGTGTTTCCGGTCAAATGTGACAAGAGCAAACTCTCCCCTGTGCAGGGAACTCTTATCTCGTTATACTCACAGAGGAGCACGTCCGGTCAGTGTTGAACTGCTTGAGTACAATCAAGAGCAGGACAGTGGTCCCACTGAAACTTTTTCAAAGGCTCCTGGGGCATATGGCATCCGCAGACGCAATAACACAGCTCAGATTGCTTCATATTAGACTGCTTCAGCACTGGCTTCACGTCCGAGTCCCGAGATGGGAGTGGCAGGCGGCACGTACCAGGTGCACTTCACACTTCACTGCACTGCCTCCAAACCTTCAGCCCGTGGTCGGACCCTTCGTTTCTACAGACAGGTGTTCCCCTAGAACAAGTGTCCAGCTATGCTGTGGTCTTCACTGATGCCTCTGCCACCGGCTGGGGGGGCCACGTACAACGGGCATGCAGTTTCAGGTCTGTGGACGGGGCCTCAACTGCATTGGCATATCAATTACCTCAAGTTGTTCACAGTTCGCCTTGCGCTGGGCCGCCTCAAGGGGCCGCTACATGGCAAGCACGTAATGGTCCGTACGGACAACACTGCGACCATTGCGTACATCAACCGCCAAGGTGTTCTACGCTCCCGCCACATGTCGCAACTCGCCCGTCCTCTCCTCCTATGGAGCCAGTGACCTATGGTCACTTCGTGCCATTCATATGCCTGGCGTGCTCAATCGTGCAGCCGACGAGCTCTCACGACAGCCTACGCTTCTGGGAGAGTGACGTCTCCATCGCCAGGCGGTCCCACTGATATGGGACTTCTTCGGAGCCGCTCAGATAGATCTGTTTGGCTTGCAACGCCACTCCCGCCCCGCTGGGCCAGATACGTGCGTCTATTTGCTCCAGTGGTGTTCCCCAGATATGGCTAACCCTGTTGAGTTCCTCTGGCACCCCTGCGGTAGTCAGACGTTGCAGAGCATCTGAAGCCAGGCCTACACTCGTATGCATTGATGGGTGTCCATATGTAGCGGTCCCTGCGGTGACGCCATATGTGTATTCCTCCACGATCAGCTCCTCTACGGACGACCCCATTTCTTTCCTCAACAGAGCCCACTCTGTCGTCTCTGCTGGTGTTCTTTCTAGGCTGGAACCACTCCAGAGACTACCAAATGTTGTACTACCCAGCTTGGCTAGTCCGTATGTATAGCCGTCACAGTGCCTCCCTCCAGAATAGGATGTGACTTCCGCTGCCTTCCCTTCCCCAAGGGCACGCTTTCCCAGCGTTATCCAATAAGTCACAGTGAGTGGATCTGCGGAACACCAGTGACTTACCTTCTCATGCTTAGAGCTCCTACTTTCTGCTTAACACTACGGTCAGGCGAGGAGGCTCAAGCCGAGCGCTGGAAGGGCCAGCAGCAGTGGCGTTTTGTTAGATATCCCCATTCATCAGAATCACTTCTTACGTATGTCATAGTGAGCTAATGAAGGGGAACGTCTTGGTTACGTATGGTAACCCTCGTTCCCCGAGGAGGAAACGGAGACATACGTCCCCTCGCCACAGTTGCTGAGCTTCCGCTGTACGGCCGAGTCACAAGTCCGGCTCCTCAGCAGAAAAACAAGGATGCGATGCACCTTCCACTCATTATATGCTCATGCACAGTAGCTGGTGCAATTATCGCATGCCAATGTGCATTGGCTCGTTTAGTTACACTTGAAGTAGGTAGGCTCTCGAGCGAGATCCCCATTCGCCTGAATCACTTATGACGTACGTCTCCGTTCCCTCCTAGGGAAACGAGGGTTACCATACGTAACCGAGATGTTTTTCATTTATGTCAGTTTTTCAGGAATTGCATGCAAAAATGCATTGAGCCATTCGGTTTTGTTATATTCTGTCTGGGATTGTAAAGTATCTGTTGAGACCATTACCCTGGGAGAGAAAAGATATATCAAGATGAAGAGCATATACATACATTTTTTTTTTTTTTTTTTTTTTTTAAACACCATTTTAAAAAAAAAAAAACACCATATTGAAAAGTTTTTTTTTTTTTTTTTTTTTTTAAACCCCATATTGAAAAGAAAAAAAAAAGGTGAGAAGGGAGGGGTTTATTCTGCAGGCCATAGTTTGCAATATAGTTGCTCAAATGCTGACTTGTGTTACTGCTTTATATAACCCGTCCTATATAATGTAGTCATCTACTGTATTACTATAATGGGTGAAACAAAGCAGTTTATAACAGTGCATTCCCAGCTGGCATTTGGAGCACCTATGACACCTGCTTTAGATGGCTTCTTATAGTCTTGTGCACCTGCCTCCTCAGCTCTGAAGAGGCACCAGAGGTCAGGAGGATAAAGACATTAGTTGTAAGGGTAAGAGAATGTACGACCTCATCTGTGTATGGCGTCTGTCCTCACAAACACACACATATTCACTTACACCTGAGCTTTAAAGGAAGTCTTGGATTCTCCTGTGGCTAAAAGTCACCCGATCTTGTCCTCAGAAACTGACAGGGCTGCTTTTTGCTGTACAATTGCTGTGCTTAAAGGCTATTTTACATTCCAGTTAATAAATTATACAGCTTCACGTCCAAATCAATTAGCAGTTTATGGTCTTGCAGTATTTTTAAAAGGCAGAATTTGAACCCTGACCCCACATCTATCCTTTAAAGAGGCAAATGTTTGTGCTATAGTATTACAGAGGTATTTTAACTTGAGCAGGTGCTATAGGTCTGTGCAGCCCACCTGGCATCTCTCCCCCAGAGCAGCTGTTAAATCAAATGAGAAATGTCAGTCTTAAACATTTCATTGACTTCCATTCCAGTCTAAAAGGTGTTTAAATGCCACTAGATATTCAAATTACCAGGACTCTGTCAATTGTTTTCCTGACCTTTGAAAGTGCACTTACATTTCAGAAAGAAAAAAAAAATTTAAAAGAAAAAGGGAGATCAACAGTATCCATACAAATTCCAGAACTTGTCAGATGTCAGAACTCAACTCAGATATTTCAGGTAACAATTGTCAGCACACCTAAAGAGAGTTACCTATTTTTAAGGATGTCAGTTAACCCTTTTTCTACTGTAACTTGAGTCTTTCACTCATTCAATGTTAAATTGAATAAATGCCTTAACTGCTTCAAAATAATTTAACTGCATTCAACATACAGTACTACTGCTTTTTCATACATTTTACAGACATTTTACATTTATTTATATGATAAATACTTGTCAATGAAATAAAATAATAAAGGGATGAGTTTATTCAGATTTAATTTTTAGATCTGTTGTGTAATGCGTCATGGGCTCTTCAGGTCTCTCGACTTTTTAAGGTTTTAAGGATACAGTTGTTTAGAGCACTGACACCCTCAACTAGTCTTCTTCAACTCCCTGTAATTTGCAGTTCAAGCTGGTCTGTGGTGAAATATCTGCACACCTCTGTGAAAGGGAAAAAAACATTGAATCTGCTTGCTCTATGTGGCCTGCTGGATTGCAGCTTTGAAAAC
>FLSR01001390.1:15550-25668 GCA_900092035.1 Leuciscus waleckii
AGTGTGTGTGTGTGTGTGTGTGTGTGTGTGTGTGTGTGTGTGTGTGTGTGTGTGTGTGAGTGAGTGAGAGAGAGTCCAGAGAGATGATTTACCTCAATCTCTCCATTCTAGTGAGGAGTCCATGAGAGGACAGCTTCACTCCTGATGATCCTAGTTTATTTCCAGACAGATCCAGTTCTCTCAGGTGTGAGGGGTTTGATCTCAGAGCTGAATCCAGAGCAGCAAAACCTTCATCTGTCACTCCACAATCCCTCAACCTGTAGAGAACAATGACACTCTTCAGTCTCTCACTTCAGGATCTACAGCTCAGATAAGCAGGTCAAAAAGAGATACTTAACCCCTTTAGGTTCAAAGATTGCCGACGGGCCCGTATTATTATATTCAACATTCACTACCATTAAAACTTCACACTCTTACTTGATCTGGACAAACTGAGTATCATTAGAAAGATTAAAGACTTGAGACTCAAGCTTCGATATTTGACCACTATTTATGATAAAACTAGGTTGCAGTGACATTCATTTTTTAATTTATGTCAGGAGTGCAAAATAATCAATCTGTAATTTCTTTATTTTGAATAGGATATCATCATTCACATTAAGTCTCACATGTTTGCAAAATATTTAATCATACAGAACAGTGCTCAGAACAGACCTCAGTGCTCTCTCATTTGATCTAAACAACAGTCAGTCATCTTATGTGAGTCAACGTGACCATAATCCTGCCCTTCTGCATGACACTGTCCTGTACATTTCCTCGTTCTGAGCTCCGTGAAAATCAAAGCCAAAGAAACATTTCTACATTTGAAACCATGAAGCTAATAAAACACACGATTATGATCATTTGTGGTTTTTGTGTGACTTTTGTGCGATTTGGGGCATTTTCATAAAAATATAGAATGTTTACATTATACATGCTAAGCACGCAGGTATAACGATATGCTCCATATAACATGAAACTTTGCTGGAAGTATCACCAGGGGCTCTACACATTTTTAGACTATTTTTGACTGTCAAAATGCCGGCGGACACAGCTACAGTGAGTTGTTCAAAATCTTTCTTTTTAGTAAACTCTGTGTACACAAACAATGTTGTCAATGCTGGAGTTCATGTGTAGAGCCCCTGGTGATACTTCAAGCAAAGTTTCATGTTGTGTCGAGCCTTCTTAGTGTTTTAAATAGCAATTTTTGATGCTATCATAGTAGTGCCCCAAACACTCCCATTCAAAAGGCAATTTGGCTGAAAACGAAAATACGGTCAAACTTAAAAGTGGCGTTTCCATTCTAATTATGCTTTTAAATGAAAGTTTGCCTCGGGTAGATTCACAAAAAGACCCTAGTTTGCATTTTGGTGAGGGTTACCCTTTAATACAAACCCTCGACCGTGGTTTAAAGTGAGTTAGTAAAAAGGATAATATTATCTTTGAAACTGTGTTATGTAGCTTGATGCTGATTGTAGCTCTAATGCACCTGCTGCGCCTGTAACTATATCTACAGTATATCTATTTTGTTACAAGAATTCACATAAGGTCCCAAGAATACTTTTTTTGTTTGTTTTCTAGAAAGACTTCAGATAATAGGTGGATTAATGTATAGTGGGATGAATG
This sequence comes from Leuciscus waleckii, assembly GCA_900092035.1. Taxonomy (NCBI): domain Eukaryota; kingdom Metazoa; phylum Chordata; class Actinopteri; order Cypriniformes; family Leuciscidae; genus Leuciscus; species Leuciscus waleckii. The sequence goes on from FLSR01001390.1 coordinate 17,156, forward strand.
TGGTGTTGATGGGCAAGCCATATCATGCCAGAAAAAAGGCTATAATGGCTGAATACCAAAAAAAAATAACGATAAAAGAATAATGAAGATTAAGGGCCCTATTTTAAAGATCTAAAACGCAAGTATCAAGCGCAAAGCACAAGTAACTTTGTGGGCGGGTCTTGGGCGCTGTTGCTATTATACCGGCGGGATAAATGACTCTTGCGCCCGACGCAAATCAAAAATGGCGTAGCTTCATTATTCATAGGTGTGATTTGGGCATAACGTTAAATAAACCAATCAGAGCGACATCTCACATTCCCTTTAAGAGCAGGCGCGCTTGTTCCATGGCGGATTGCTATTATAGCGGCTGATTTGCCAGGCGCACGCCAGGAGCGGTTCACAGCCAAGGAGACCGACGTTCTCGTCAGGGCCGTAAAACACAGAGAAGTGACATTGTATGGGGATGGAGAAACCCACCCAAATTAGCTTCGGTTAAACAGGCGTATACAAATTTGGGTAAATGTGTAAGCTAGATTTATGCCTATTTTTTCACATCTTCATGGACACAACAATGATTTCCCTCGCGTGTTAATATTTTTCCTTGTAATAATGTATGGTTTTCTAAAAATGAGAACGGCTGCATCTGTGTGTAGATGAGATAAACAAAGTGTATGCGCGTTGTGCACACGCTACATTGATTATGGCCAAGCATGTGCCCTTAAAATAGCATACGAATAACATGCGCAACGCGCCACTGACTTTAGACTAGGTTTTTCCTGGTCAGTGGTGGAATTGTTTTCTAAACCTGCAAAATAGCACCAGGGAACGTTTGCCCGGAACACGCCTTCTCTTTCGCTGAACCGCCCCCGGGAGGGCAAGTAAATTTCCTAATTTACCGATGTGCGTCTGTGGAGGGAAAATCCGCTGTGCGCGGGTGCAAAATAGGAATGATTGAAGGAAGTCAATTGCGTTGGGTGCAAGATAGGGCCCTAAGTCTCATTCATGGCAGAAGTGTGAATGGTTCATTGAGTGAAGACAACATAACATGAATTGGGCAGTTCTCCTCGCCAGACATAGACAATAGACTGCAAATGGCTGTGTGGCAAGCAGGACAAGGCCGAGAGAATGCAACAAATTTATTTTATGTTGTGTTCCCTCATGCCCTTAGCCACATTAGGGATGTAACAGTAACTCTTAGAGAGATGATTTACCTCAGTATCTCCAGTTTACATTGAGGATCCTCCAGAAAGGTACACAAAAGCTGCACTCCTGCATCTCCAATGTTATTATATTCCAGACTCAGTTCTCTCAGGTGTGAGGGGTTTGATCTCAGAGCTGAAGCCAGAGCAGCACATCCTTCAAATGTGACACCACATTTCCACAATCTGTAGAGAACAATGATACTCTTCAGTCTCTCAGTTCAGGATTTACAGCTCAAATAAGCAGGAACTTCTTATCTGATCAACTTACATCCAATTTATAAGTCTTTTTCCAGAGGTAGAATGTAGAATGTAGTCTAAAAAAGTGTAGACTGCGTCTCGGTGAACAGAGAGCAACATAGTGACATTTAAGGACTGTTTTCTGTGCACAATTTGGGAAATCTTCGATAACTTGGATATTCATGAGGCTTCTCAAGGCTGTCGCTGGTCAAATTAGTGCCCTACACTAAGTTTCACCTTCTATTGGTAGTTGGTGCCATAATTATGCAGAAGGAAGCGGTGGTACTGAGGCTACTGATAAAATTACTGAATATATTATGTATTGTATGGAAAATGTGCTGGAAAAGAACTGTATAACTGTGTATCCCAACAACATTACAAATGAAATGAAAGACTGCATTAACCAAAATAAACAGCTTTTATGGTGCATAAACAGTGGAACTGAGATTGGTACAAAAAAGCTTTATTGGATGTTGAGAGATGCCAGGAAAAAAGACAGAACAGAGTTTTAATTCCATTTAATCTGAAAATGTTATTGGGATTCAATAAAAATTATGGTGAATATGAATAGTAAATGTAAGCATCTTATTACTAACAATGACCTAAGGGAAGCAAATTAATTAAATTGCTTTTATTTCAGGTTTGATTTGCATTTTAAATTTGCGGTGCTCTTGGTAGATTGCATTGGTTGTTATAAAAATGATCTGGCTGCATCTGTGTTCTTTAATTTGTGCATTCTCAGAAGATTCACCCACAGAATTTTCCACTCCCATTTGCACTTTGATGGCATTGCAGTCTTACGCGAATTTGCCGTTTAGTAAATCTACAGAAGGTTAGATCAGATTCGATCAGAAAGTTATGCATTTAATTTACCTGGCCAATTTTATTGCAATTTTGGGGGAAATTTTTGTTATTTGATTTACCTTTAAATTACTAGCTTTTATTACTAAATAATAAATAAATAATAATTTAAGGACATTCAAGTTAAATTCAAAATAACGCCCTTTCATGTATAACCCTGTAAATTCAGCTCAGAATATCTAACATTGGATGTCTCTGCTGACCTCTTGTGGAAAAAATATATATAACATGATATTTCGTGACTCTTGCCACTAGATGGCCTTATAGCACTATTTGGAGCAAATTAACTGTTCTGCTGGGTCCTAAAGTTCTTTCTTCCTTTTCTGAAGTCTAAAGTCTTTTCTTTCTTCCAATGTTTTGCTTTTTTAGTTTGAATTTTGATTTTTTTTTTAGGTTTTTCTATTTATACAGAAGTGTCAGATATTGTACTAATTCAAGTTAGTAAGGTGGAAAGCAGGGGGTAAAAACAAAACAAAAAAAGAATAAAACCTTGAAGAATATTTATTTGAAAATGCAGATTTTAATTCAGAATAAAGAAAAGCTGTTACAGCTTCAAAAAATGCTGTTATAATTTCCCACTTAATTTGCATTTGTGTGGTGTGTATATATATATTTTTTTATATATATATGTGTGTGTGTGGGGGGGGGGGGGGGTTGTTCTGTATTGTAAATGTTCAAATCTAACCACTTTATATCTGTGTGCAGTCTGCATTATGACTGATTGATTTCACTTTTTCAAAAAAACATGCCCCCGTTATATGATGACTCATTCATTTTAATGGGAATTCCTAGGTGTGTGTGTGTATGCATGTGAGTGTGTTTTGCATCGGGGATGTTCTATGGTTTCATGCCTTCATTTGTTTGTGTGTTTGTTCTGAATTGTGCCAGATTTTTTCGATATTTTTGACAAATTAAAAAACATTACATTCATTGGGGATACATTCATCACAATAAACATGTTACTGCCATATTTAGGTGAAATCATGTAATGTTATGTTTGTGGGTTCAAATTTATTGAATTAAATAGCATTCAGAGCAATAATCTCCATCTTTTTCTGAGGTCACGAGCCACTATTGGTATACTAAATTGAATACAACTGTATGATATATAAGCAGCTGTCATATTATCCAATCAGCTTTATATTATCGTAAAGTTTAAAGTAAAATAAATTTTCACTTTGAAAAGAAACTAGTGATGTTATTTGATAGCACTTTTTATTGTATATCATTCATTATTCACAGCGGAAGCAAATGGAGGAGGATGTTGAGAGTTTTATACAATCTTGCGTGAGTATCTCAAGTTTACATCACATCCTTGTCGGAACCATAACTATAAACAATTTGTGAGTATCAGTGTGTGTGACTCTCAGATGATTTACCTCAGTATCTCCAGTTTACAGTCAGGAGCCCTCAGTCCAACAGAGAGCAGATTCACTCCTGAATCTCCTAGTTCATTTCCAGACAGATTTAGTTCTCTCAGGTTTGAGTGGTTCGATTTCAGAGCTGAAGCCAGAGCAGCACAACCCTCATCTGTGACACCACATCTCCACAACCTGTAGAAAACAATGACTAGTGCTGGGTAGATTACTTATACATTTTAGTCAGTAACTGATTCCAAAATATAAATCAAAAATTTCATTAGTAACGTAATCCATTAATTACACATTTAAGGTAATATAATACATTGTTTATCACGTCTGGTGTTTATGGCCATGTAAATAAATATAGCATGTGTTATACATAAAGATTAATCAGTATTTTGCCAAATGATGTGGGTATGTTCGAATGTACTTTTACAACAATTGTTTAGAACACGTAAAACTGTGCAGCGTTATCACAACAATGAATTCAACAAATACAGTAACATCTATGATAACCAATTTAGTATTAAACCTTACTTTTCTTGCGGTTAATTCGTTTTAATGAAATAAAAGTGTGATGAGGTTTAAGAGTCAGGAAGGAAGAAGACAGGGATCGGCGTGACTGGGACTCGTACTTTATTAAAATAAAGCAAAACAAACAAAAGCCGCGCACAACGCGCATTCACCGTGGCGACCGCGACGGCTCAAAACAGTTCAAAAATGAGAGCTCGGATCCACCGGTTTTCTTCCTCTGCGTCCAATTTTCTCTCCAGTCTCTCTCTCGTTCCAGCGCGGCTTATAAGCGGTCTCTCCACGCCAATAATACTGCAGTAAGACACAGGTGTTCGTCATTTGCACTTGACCTACTTGCTCGTCTCTTCTCTCTCCCATCACAGACCGCGCTGAACCACGCCCCCCTCGCCACAAAAAGCATGTCATTAAACGCAACATTTATAAAAATAGAACTTAACCTCATCCATGAACATGATTTTTCGATTCCCGTCTGACTGATTTACATCCATGGTGGAGTTTAAAACGACAGTTCCCATCATTCCACGCTCCTTCACATCGTCATCAAGCTACGCCGTTGTTGTTGTTTGGAATGTAGCGCCCTCTAGCGGCAAAAAAATTATTGCATATTGTACCTTTAAGTGCATTAAATATTACATTACATCTGTCACAATCACCCTGGTCTCTGAATCCGAAGTCGCCCCCTTATACCTCAATTTACTATTCTCTACATTACTCCACAGGGCTCCAGACTAACTTTTCCACTGGTTGCACTGGTGCTACCAACTTTCTCAGTTGGTCACACTAGCACATGATTTGGTCACACCTTTTTTTTTTTTTTTTTTGCTACAACAATCAAGGCATCCATGAATAGTTATCTTAATCTGCATATAGTTTTGCACTGATGTAAAAAGACTGAGAGTCACACGAGACCTCATGTTGGCAAAATTTTTTAATCTTTTAACTATCAAATGAAAACCATCAAAAACCTGTACTGTATGTTTTTTAATGTTTGATTATATTTGCCTTTGCCTATATTTTGTACATTGCCTACATACTGTGCTCTTGTCATCAGTTGTGTCTGAGTCTGTATGCTGGCTCGTTGGCTCATCCTTTCCACCAGCATCTTCGCCCTTTACACTTTTTTTTTTTTTTTAAGGAATCAGATATTGAACTCTTCATTGCAAAATTTCCTGAATTCAGTTTGCACGTTTCATCATCAGTGCGCCTTACGCGTGTGTGCATGACTGATAATAGGGACTTCAAGAGCAGCTGCTGATACAAAGACGTTGGTTACACACATGCAAATTTAACTACTACATCTTGACGTTCTACTGTAACCGTCTACTACGGGAAAATAGCCGATTTGCCGTAGTTGATAATACGTGACAGATTAGGTAAGTCCCAGCCGCTTCACAACGCAAGCTTGAGCTTCACGGCAGCTTCACACACACTGCAGCTGCAGACACGCAAGAGTATTCACACTGGAAACGTTTGTACAGCGGCACAGCAGCGGCTCCAAAGTACATATAAGTGAGCATTTCTTTACAAAGACAACTAGCCTATGAATTTGTTTTTATAAGTTGGTCATTTATAAACCTGACAGTCTTGAAAGATTGTTTTAACATAGGGTGTGTAGCCTACAACATTCACATGTAAATGGTAAACAACAAACACAACCAACAAAACAGCTCCGATCATTTTGTTTCATTCCTACTTCGATATGTTGGCAAGAAGAGCTGAATAGTTAGGCCTACAACACTATACTGTTTTAATGTTGGTCATTATGGTGGTACTTTGAGAGCAACATATTTTCTGAGGTGGTACTTGGTATAAAAAGTTTGAACCACTGATTTAGATTATTTAAATAATTTAGACAATTCTTCCTGGAGTCAGGAAGAATTAGAAAATATTAGATCTAAAGTATGATTACGACAATGAGTGGGTCCTGACGCGTGTTGTCTAATTCCAATAGAGTTTAGAATGTCTCTAAATTCCGATCCCAATACATCTCTTTCGTTATCTGCATGGATATTAAAATCACCAACAATTAGGACTTTATCTGCAGCCAGTACTAACTCTGATAGAAGATCAGCAAATTATTTGATAAAGTCTATATGGTGCCCAGGTGGCCTGTATACAGTAGCCAGCACAAATGTCAAACGGGATTTATCATTTGGACTAGCTATTGTTTCATTAAGCACCAACACTTCAAAATAATTATGTTTGAAACTAGACTTCTCACTAATACTGAAGATATTAATATAAATTACAGCAACACCGCCCCCTTGCCTTTCAGACGAGGCTCATGTTTAAACAATAATCTTAGGGAGTTGAGTCTTTTAAAGTAATGTAAACGTCTGGTTTTAGCCAGGTTTTCCGATTGTCTATGAAACCTATATTATTCTGCGGACACAGCTAGCCATTGAGTGAGGACAGTCCATTACAACATCAGGGTATCCATTACAACTGGATCAGATATCCATTTTATTATTTATTATCATTATTATTATTGGCTTCATTTTATTATTGACCTAACTTATTAACTTTAAATCTCAGGGGGTACAAATATAAGTTCAAAGAGGTTTAGCTGCAAAAAGTTGGGGAATCCCTGCCTTGCATGAACATATGAAATGACTTGAATTTGTACATTTCTTATGCAAGTATCCCAAAATCTTTAACAGATCTCTATGATATGAAAACATACTGAAAAAAAAAAACATGTACTGAATAACAAATTGCCTTTATTGCTTGTTAACGCAAATATTTAATCAGCCAATCACATTTCTGCTGCAACATCCAGATGGTAGGGTCAGAATTTGGTGTAAATAACATTAAAGCATGGATCCTTCCTGCCTTGTATCAATGGTTCAGGTTGCTGGTGGTGTAATGGTGTGTGAGATATTTTCTTGGCACACTTTGAGCCCCTTAGTACCAAATGAGCATCGTTTAAATGCCACAGCCTACCTGAATATTGTTGCTGACCAAGTCCATCCCTTTATGACCACAGTGGACCATCTTCTGATGGCTACTTCCAGCTGGATACAGCACTACAGTACTGTGCAAAAGTCTTAGGCATGTTAATATCCCCAATTTTCAAGTTTCATATTTATTTATTTGGTAAGTAGCTATGCATTTCAGCAGAAAAAAGTACAGATGTACTTTGCATCGGGGTCCTGATCTCTAAATCAGGGTTTATTTTGCACATTGTGGCAAGCAGGAGGAGGCAGAGGGCTGTGAGAGAACGGCACGGAGGAGCTTTGAAAGAATAAAAGGAGGAGCGACGACAGTGAAGGACGAGAGAGGGCCGGCCTGGGTTTTATGTTGTGTTTTGTTATGTTTTATTATGTGTGTGCGGCAGTCGTCCGTGAGGGGCTGCCGCCTTTACATTCATTTTGTATTTGATTATTTATTAAAGTTTGTGAACGTTCGCCAGTTCCCGCCTCCTTCTTCCCATAACAACAAACTATGTTACACACATGCTTCCACTATCTGCCGTATTTAATGGATATAACTCTCTATAAGGGTTTGTTCACAAGTGGCATGTTTGGTTCGATTAAAACAAACCCTGGTGCGATTGCTCTGTTAGTAAGGTTCATTTGAATAAGTGTGAACGCTGCCATCCGAACCTGGTGCGCACCAAACAAGCGGACCGAGGCGAGTTGATGAGTCTCGCTCCGCTCCCAAACGAACTCTGGTGCAGTTCGACTGAAATATGAACACAACACGGACCAAAGGAAAACAGGACATGATGTCACAAGATCCAAAAAGGACACAATGCTCAAGCACACCTGTTTTTTCTCGTCATAGTCGTGATGTTGCCCATCACAGTTCGGTACAGGCATCAGAACCGTGTCTCCTCGCAGCAGATCTGTGTTTGTGTGTGACGGAGGGATTCCTGCCACTGTTTTAACTCCTTTATAAATTTTATAATCTCTTTACGAGATTTAAGCTGGTCAAAATACCATCACATGTCGGCTACACACATACGACAACACATTTAGCCCAGAACACAGCATTGTTTTGGATGTCTGGTAAGTTCTGTCACAAAATATACGTAATAAAAGCCGACCAATCAGGTTATCTATATCTTTTCATCAGTATGCAGATGATACACAGCTCTATTTTTCAGATGAGACAGAGATACGAGTATTCTAAAAATGCAGAGAAAGAAATGCTATTCATCCATATCTAGACTCACTTTCACAACATCTCTAAGGAATAAAGAGACTCACCTGTGTTCTGTGTGTAAGACCGTTTTTGTAACTGGGATTTGTCTCTACTTTTACACTTTGTAAGACTGAAAATACTGGTTGAGGCCTGATTTATGGACAAAAGGGCCCGGCTGGCTAATTAACTT
>FLSR01001391.1:1637-12990 GCA_900092035.1 Leuciscus waleckii
CTTATATTTGTTTTAGAGATGTTTCCAAAAAGAACTGCAAAAAATTATAGTTCTGAAAATACTAATTCCATCTCATGTTCAGCTCTTAGTTTTCTGAAATATTGTGTATTTTGGAAACACTCACTCTTGTCTGGAAAGCCAAACCTCTCTCGTCTGGCAGTATCTCGGGACGGTTTTCAGAATCATATTTCCCGAAGAATGCTCTGTGGCTGCCATGAACTGACGAGAAAAGCCAATGTTAACGTCAAAGACATACGTAAAAGGATCAAATAAATAAATAGAACGAATAATAACATTTTGCATAGAGGTCAGACTCAAAGTGTGACATTAGATGAACAGATTTTGTGATAATAGCTTGTGTGATTCTGCAACATGATTGGACAATATACTCACAATCAGCGTGTTCGTATTAACACGGCGAAATCCAATTTATAGAGATGATTTGCATGTCCTCAGACTGGCCATCTCATCTTCGGCTTATTGTGTTGTGTGATATCAGATGCAGGACCATTCAAATGAGCCTCAAAATATCATATTTGAGGTAACAGCAGCAAAAGAGAGCAATCAGTGAATGCGGCGACACGCGGACTGAAGGATCCTCTCCAGACCAGGACAACAAAGACATGATTGTTTTCTGAGAGAGTGGAAACAAACCATGACAACCGTGAGAGACGCTGAGGGGTTTTCACCCACCGCACGCTTCAAATATCACCTTATACAGCCTGTACAGACCCAGAGACCGTCTATGACTGTAATACTTTGATAAATATTATTCTAGCAGGCTGAGCTAGTTTGTCGTTAAAGACAAACACTGTAAATACACATTCAGTGAAATCAAATCTGTTAGACTGTGACAGATTGAACTATGATCAGATTCATAGAAATGTCACAGAGTGTGAAAACTGATGTAAAATCAATCAAAAGTCGCTTTTCTCCCTTCAGGTTCAGTCTACAGTAGTTATTGTAAGTTATCTTGGTAGAGAAGAAAGTGTTGCCCTAGATTCTCAATTCTGCCAAGTGTGCATCCACACTGATTCCTGAATATCAGTTGAATTTGTATGTATGTATGGATGTATGTTTGTATGTATGTATGTATGTATGCATGCATCGATGGATGGATGGATGGATGGATGGATGGATGTACGGATGGATGAATGGATGTATGTATGGATGGATGGATGAATGGATGAATGGATGAATGGATGAGTGATGTATGTATGTATGTATGTATGCATGAATGTATGTATGTATTTATGTATGTATGTATGTATGTATGTATGTATGTATGTATGTATGTATGTATGTATGCATGTGATGGATGGACAGATAGATTTACAGATGGATGGATGGACAGACATATGATAGACGGATGGATGACAGATAGATAGACGGATGGATGGATGGACAGACAGATAGATAGACGGATGGATGGACAGATAGATTTACAGATGGATGGATGGACAGACATATGATAGACGGATGGATGGACAGATATATAGATGGATGGATGGACCGATAGATTTACAGATGGATGGATGGACAGACATATGATAGACGGATGGATGGACAGATATATAGATGGATGGATGGATGGACAGATAGATTTACAGATGGATGGATGGACAGACATATGATAGACGGTGGATGGATGGATGGATGGATGGATGGATGGATGGACAGACAGATAGATAGATAGATCTGCTAAGAGCTTCCGACGCACCATGAATCTGGAGAAAAGTTTATCTGGAGAGATTAATAGCATTATGTTTATCATTTGTCATTCATCATTTTAAATAACTGCACAGTAATAATTACACTAATGTTTGATTATACTGATGATACCCATTTTTGCAGATGACTATAATTACCTTTAAATAAGGCCTGTGTAAACGAATCTAATGACACAAGTCATTCGTTTAAAACGAGCCGCAAGAGTTTGGCAACTTGATTTCATTCCAGTCTGACTGCACAAGCAAGAGGAAAACGTTTAAAATCAGCCGCTGAAATATGAAGCGTTCAGTAAAAGCTCTGTGCAGCAGATGATGAGAACGCAGGGATGGAAAATTCCTTCTGACAAAGATTCTGTGTTGAATTAGATGATAGAATTTAGCTGAGAGAAAAACAAACCAGCTTCTAATGAAACGTTCATATTCCAGTTATCAAAGGAACAAAGACAAACATAAAGTGATTTATGCCCCCTTTTTTTTTCATTGAAAAAAAAAATTAAAAGTAATTTTATCAGCATCCCATTGCAAACATAAAGTGATTTATGCCCCCTTTTTTTTTTCATTGAAAAAAAAAATTAAAAGTAATTTTATCAGCATCCAATTATAACTGTTGAAAAGTTTTCCTTAATTACATTGAATCAATGTTTATGCAAATATAAAAACAGCAGTCAGAAATTGCTGTTTTGGTTTCCATTGTCTCTATTTAAATGCAGAGATTTAAAAGGAGCGAAACAGATCATGTTATTTCTCTAATGAGCTCCAAAACTCTGATGAGATTTTCATCATAATGGATGATTGATTTACAATTGTAATTAACCCTTTAACCCATTGCTTTAATTGTAAAGTTGTGTTTGATGCAGAAGGACAGACAATGAAGGTGATTAAACTCATGACAAAATTCATTTGTTACATTAAAGGGATCCTCAAGTTGTTCTAAACCTGTATGAGTTTCTTTTTTTCTATTATCTATGAAGATATTTCAAAGAATATGGGAATAACCAAACACTCCCCATTGACTTCCATAATAATGTATTTGTCTATCTCTCTATCTGCATATTAGAATGATTTCTGAAGGATGATGTGACACTGAAGACTATGCTAAATTTCGCTTTGATTTACATTTTAAAATATATTCACATAAAAAGCTATTTTAAGTTGTAAAAATGTTTCACTGTATTACTGTTCAAATAAATGCAGCTTTGGTGAGCAGAAGAGACTTCTTCCAAAACCATTAAAATATCTTATCAGACAGCAAACTTTTGAACCTTCATGTCACATAAGGTTGTGTTTGCATATTAACATAAGCACAATGCATGACCTTAAAAATAATTAAAACTTAATTCAAATGTGCAGTGACCTGTGAAAGTTCCTTCACTGTAAAAAACACAACTTGAAAAAAGTTGAAATGACTGATTTTGTTGTGGTGGTTCAGCAAAAATCCACTCTGTAAAAATCTTGTTAAAAAAAAAATAAAAAAAAATCTTAGTACTAATTCTCCCTCGCTTTTTCTTGTTGATTCAACTTTTGTAAATAACAGTTATATGAACTGAAAATAAGTTGTCTGTGACACACACAGACATCAAGAATCAGCATATGAATCTCAACAATGGTGACATGTTTCATGCCACAATGCATGCTGAGAGCCATGATTTTAATACTATGGTGGCTCCCAGCATGCATTGCGGCATGAAACATGTCACCATTGTTGAGATTCATATGTTGATTCTTGATGCCTGTGTGTGTGTCAAAATAAACTTTTCCCTTATAATGTATTTTAAAATTAGAATTCAGAATGTCTGATCTGCTGCAAGAAAGTTTTGCTGGTAAAATATTAATAAAAAAAAGAATACATTTTGGTCAGAAATAAGATTAGTGATTTATTCTAGTCTATAAGGCTGAAAACTTGATCATCTTGGTTTCTTTTTTGTTAGCAACAAATTATGTGTTTTGCTAAACACTGTTACAAAGACCACAAACTCACACAAAAAGCCAAGAGTCAAACTGGCCAACCAAAGGAAACGCTCATCACCAAAACAGTGATGACCAAATGATTTCCAATAGACAATTTGTTTTTTTGGATTGGCTCAACTACAAAAGATTTGTTACAGAATAGTTGCACCTCTCAGAAACAAATAATGTCAAGTTGACTCAACTAACCATTTTTTGTATCACAGACAACTTATTTTCAGTTCATATAACTGTTATTTACAAAAGTTGAGTCAACAAGAAAAAGCTAGGGGAAATTAGTACGAAGATTTTTTTTTGTTGTTGCTCAAGCTTATTTTTATTTTTTTTACAGTGTTAAGACCTCTTAAAATTTTCTACAAATAAAAATAAAGATATCTGATGACGTGTTTCGGGTTACTTTTACACCTGCCGTTCCTCAAAGGACTTTTCTAAAATTTTCCCCTAAAGCAACAAACACGACTTTACAAAGCCATAAATATGATTTGTCTAAAAGTGCATCTGTGCAAATTCCCAGTATTGGTTTGTCCATGTTCCGACTGTAGAGGTTGAGCTTTCTGTGGGCGTTTACAGCAGTAATAAGCCTCATCCGTGTGTTCTTCCACGAGATGCATTAGAGCTGTCATTTGCACCGCAGAAATATGACGTCTACACACTAATGATTTGCAGAACTGTGTGAGGAGATGCCTTCCATGAATCACACAAATGCATTCTCGCATTCGCATTAGCAGAGTGAGATTTACGCTGCCGTGGTTATCATGCTAATGCATTGTAAGAACACAGTAAATCACTGTACTGCACATCTTAGCTCCACCCGGGTGATTTTCTCCATGTGCTGCTCGCGATTCACTTCTGTTTCTAATGCAAATGCACCAAAACACGACACTGCACTGCCCATATCAAACCTCAGATTAATACTGAGATTACAAAAGCTTTCACAGCTGAAACACAAATAAATACACAAAAAAGCCTCTAAATGATCAACATGATCTGATAAACCTGTTGCACATAATCTAGTACTTCATGCCTTCTGTCGTCTAATTGATAGACTTTTTTATCAAGTAAAAATCTTTAAGTATAATTGTACAAACGTCCTCCTTCTGCTCATTTTCCAGGGGAAATCTTTACCGATTTCTATCGTAAATTAAAAAAATATATACAAAATTAAACATATAACTTGATGTTATAATGTTTCAAGATGAACATTTACTGTACTGAAGAGACAAGAGACTTAGGTTCACTTGATTATTATTCTTTTTTATTTTATTTTTGTGTGAAAAATCACAAGTATCAAATATGATCATCAGGCTTTTGAGGAAGATTTATTTGTTCATCTCTCAATCATCATTGCATTGTATTGCATTATATGTTTTAAAGAGCTTTGATCATAAAACTAAGCATTAAAATATCATCTTACTAAGACATATTATTGGTGGATATTGATATTAATATGCATTTTATGTAAGTATCTGCTGTATAAATGTATCATTGATTTGCATTACAAGCATCAGAATAGCATCTTACTCTTTGTCCAAATAAATATCAGCATCTGCAGCAAATTGCATTTTTTTTTTTTTTAGTTTGGGCCTCTGAATAAAACTGAGGGAGGATTTTCCTCTATATTCTCAATGCATCATCCTATATGATCCATAAAAGCAAATATAATCCTCAAAACAAAACAAAACAAAACAAAACAAAACACACAAAACAAAAATGTTGTCTAAAGGTTCGATAAACTGTTCCATTTCAAATAATTCGATTTTTCTGCCTATTATTTCATATTTTACAGCTGCCTATATTTTCATATTTTACATATTTTTCATATTTTATGTTGTTAATAAAATTTGTATAGAGTTTTATCTTAAAAAAAATGAAACATGGTTAATTGAATGATAATGGGCTCATATCTACATCATGTCAGAAAACAAGGAACATTAGCAAAATTGGTCCTAGAAAATCTCAGGCATTTGTGTTTCCATTTCCAAATCCATCCATCCAGAGCTCTGATCCTGATTAATCTCAAGAGGGGCTTTTTGTCACAATGGATCCACAGAGCAAGGTAACCTAGCAACAAATAACCGCTATTACTATCTTGGAAATCATTTTGTTCCCCCTGACATCCAACACTCTTAAAAATAAAGGATCTTTGTTGGCATTGATGGTTCCATTAAGAACCTTTAACATGCATGGAACATTTAACTGCATGGACATTAAGAAATAAGGTTCTTAAAATGTTCTTACACTAAGAAAAAAAATGGTTCTTTTAAGGAACTGTTCACTTAAAGGTACTTTGAGGAACCAAAAATGGTTGTTCTATGGCATCACTGCTAAAATCCCCATTTTTGAGAGTGAACCTGCAGGTTAACCACAGTGAAGGATTGTATGGGTGTTTCTTTGTTTTATGTCACCACATTCATAAAGTCACAGTCTGAAGTGTGCAAACAACATTAAATGTTGCTATTTATGTTTGACTCAAACCTTCATTCAGCGTCATGCTGTTCAAAACGTGTCTGAACTGCTCTTTTTCATTCAACGACACACTTGCACTGATAAAAACATAGACATTTAAGGTGAAGTCCATAACATCTACAGGCTCATATCAATTAAATGAGATTGTAATATGTTTCCAACCCCATGTCATTCAACATGTGGCAGGAATGAGACAGCATGGCGGTCTAAATCGGCCAGTATAGGAAAGAGGAAATCCAGATGTTTGGCTTCCTCACATGAATATATTTATCTGCCATACTGTTTAAATTCAGCACAAGAGCCAAAGTGAACACAAAGAGAGAGTAATAATGAGCAGAGAATCTGATACGCAGCAGATTCATCTCAGAGCGGCTAAAAGCTTCAGAATGAACACAGATGTACAGTGTGAATTTGAGAGCTCACACATTACATGGAAATCAGATTAAGGCAAAGTATTATAATCATTTGTACATCTACTGGTTAGTTTAACACCTTGTCTTTCTCGCACACTGGATTGGCCAATCAGTTGTGTTCGTATAGACGCCTCTAGTGGTTGATGTTAGTAACACAAGCTATTTATTTTTGCATGAACACATACATCTTTTAAAAATAAAGGTCCAAAAGAGGATTTGCCATGGAAGAACCATTTTTGGAAAACTTGCAGTGATCAGTTCTAAAAAGAACCTTTTCTTTTTGTGTGTGTGTGTGTCAAGTCAAGTCAAGTCAAGTTTATTTATATAGCGCTTTTCACATACAGATTGATCAAAGCAGCTTCACAGTATTAAATTAAAATAATACATCAAAGTTTGTTTCTAGTGGAAAACGTCCACGTTTGGTAATGCTGATCAATAGTATTGTTGATTGATTAATTAAATTAAATATCCCCAAATATCCCCAACTGAGCAAGCCAAAGGCAACAGTGGCAAGGAACCAAAAAACTCCATCAAGTGACCTAATGGTGTCCTAAAACTCCATCAGGTGACCTAATGGAGAAAAAAAAAACCTTGGGAGAACCCAGGCTCAGCCCTTTATTATAAAGAAAAATCTTAAGGTGGCTTTATGGGAGGATGGAATTGCAGTGCACAACAAATCCTTTAAATGGTATTCAATGCAAAACAAAAAATGAAAATATATAAGTAGCCTATAAAATAAACAAATAATTGTGGCATTAATTAGCCCACAATGTGTGTGTGTGTGTGTGTGTGTGTGTGTGTATGTATGTGTGAAGAACATTTAAAATAACTAAAGAACCTTTTGTCCATTTGAAAGGTTATATGGATGTTAAAGGTTCTTCATGGAACCTTCAATGCCCGTAAAGAACCTTTACTTTTAAGACTCTTACCTCTCAGTTGGTCCTTCAGGGTTTCGTGGAGGGCTGAAGTGTCTAAGTCACAACATCTAGCTACTGGAGTGCCTCAGGGCTCGGTGCTGGGACCACTTCTCTTCTCCATCTACATGACATCACTAGGATCTGTCATTCAGAAACATGGTTTTTCCAATCACTGCTAAAAAAAAGCAGCTTCATTAGCCAACTGTGGTCGCAAGTTCTGTCGTTATCAGCAGTTCAACGATTCAGTGTTTCCCAAAACCGTCGTTCTAACGAACATTTGCAAGCAGCATCACAAAGTTGTGTGTTTGGAATGACAGATCTCGACCTGTGGTTAGAAGCAGAGTTTCTTGTTAATATTACATATGGACTCAATAAATCATGATTTTGAGCAAAATATGCAAGCTGACATTCAATACAACCTGTATCTTTTATTTAGAATACATACATTTACGTCATTTTACGTTTGTCAAAAGATTTAAAGTGTCGTTTTTGAAGAGTGCGCATGTGCAAACGTGCTCTAGTACGTAAGAACTATGATTGAATCTTGAAATAAAGCAAAATAACTGAGAAAAATTTGAAATATTCCAAATATTGTCAGTAATTTATATAGCAAAAATTGGGCATTAATTCGATCTCAAACAGATTCATTAAAAGAAGTTATTACTCCACCACGTGCGTGATTAACCAACGTGGTTGAACGACCACTTCTACTTGAGCTACTTTATGTCTTCAACTATACTTCGTACTATGGTAGTTAAGCAGCGAGTTACGGCGTTGTACGGGAAACACAACCCAGACTGGACTATTGTAATGCTCTCAGGCCTTCCAGCATCACTGATCCAGAAGCAAGAGTGTCTTTTCGAGCCGAAGGACGCAGTCACACCTCTCTTCATAAAATCGCACTGGTTGCCAATTGCTTCTAGTATCAAATTCAAGGCACTGATGTTTGCCTACAGAACAACCGGCTCTGAATCCTTACTCCTAAACTCACTACTTCAGGCTTGCGGGTTTTGTATTGTTGGATTGATTGTTTCGATTGCTCTTCTCATTTGTAAGTCGCTTTGGATAAAAGCGTCTGCTAAATGATTAAAGTTAAATGTGAGAGTGTACTTTTAAAACCCTCTGTTTAAACATCCACCTCAGGATAGTTTCAATGATCGTGCTTTTCTTCTAGAGGAGTAGTTTAGGCACGCGAGTTGAGCTTCTGTAAGAAAGAGGCTGTTTAAAGCATGCATGTAAATGCACACCTTTCTTGCGTTTAGCACAAGGACACACACACACACACACAATACTGTGCAATTCTGAGCTTTAAAGTGATAAATATTGAGGCGAGAGAGGTCTTGATGGATCCACTGCTGGAGCGAACAGGACAGACCAGTGAAGGGGAAATGGATACATGACAGAAAGCTGGTGATCTGAGACATGAGAGGCAGTGGTCAGGACTAGACAGAAATCAATACGAGAACAGCGGCCATTTAAGACTGCCAGAGAAAGACATTGGATTTGCATTATTCATGCAAAGACAATTGTTTAATCCATTTTAGGGGCGTAATTATATCTAATTGTGCTGTGGACAGAGCAAAGCTGAAACGGATGGCTGTAGGTTTATTGAGCTGTGCTTGAAGTGTAAACACTGTAAAATTGAATTTTGAAAGAGTATGTTTGTCTTGTTTTCCAGTAAAAACGTCTACACATCCTTAAAACTAAATAAATTGACCTGAAAATCAAATATGCACAAGACACAAGAGGCTTGTTTTCCAAGAATGTATCAACATTCGGTATAAATGCATTTTGTTTCCTAGTTCTTCTGCCAGGGCAAAAGACAAATTACAGGTGAATTTATCTTGTCTCTAGGATGTTTAGATATCGATTCAGATGTGTTTTTTACAGCGATATAGAAATAGCTGAGAAAACATTTATACTAGATTAATGGCTTGGGTTTGATATGTAATAATTCTTCACAATCTTTGTATTCGCACTATGTTGTCGCTGTTCTATTTTAATTTCAAACCCTGTCAACCTATAACCTCCCTTGTCAATGCAATCTGGTCATGTGACTCTCCTGCAGGTGAACTCTGACCCCTCTGTGCAGGTCAGTGCTTTTAAATTGGTTCCACGTCACCTGTCATAGTGCTACTGTCAGAAACCTGTGAGCAGATGGTAGGATAAGATACAGTAAACAGTCTCAATAAAAAAAAATCTCTCATAATCAGGTTTCAAAATGCATAAGCGTGCAAGTTCTGTAAATACATGACAATTCAACATCATGTTGTTCCAAATTATGTTTCCACACAAAGAAAGTGGATGAAAATAACAATCTAACTCATTTGCATAATGCCATCCTCTAGTCTTGATTGGCTGAACAGCGTCTCTCTTAGCTCCGCCCTCAAACACTAGTTTATCTGAGACTGGAAGAGTTCGTGTTGTTCATGTGGAGAAGACGCTGTTTTCTGCTGACAAAGCAAATCCACTTTGATGAGATTGATACGGTAAAACCCACGCCATCGTTACTGTTCGTATCACTGTGATCAAGAGCTGAGATTCAGATATGATAATGAGCGTTTGGGTTTCTGACCAATCACAGCAGACTGGACAATCTGACCAATCAGAGCAGAGCGGCTCTCAGAGAGGCGGGGTTTAGAGAGACTGAATCTTTGAACGAACCATTTCAGACTCTTTGAGAAATTAGATGATGTGCAGTGTACATTATGAGAAAATTAAAGTGTTTTTTGACCTTGGATGCATGTGAATCTATTGTAGGAGATGCCAAAAACTAAATTAGGAAGTTTTAAAAGAGCACAATAGGGGGACTTTAAAGGTTATAAGGCAAGGCAGAGCTTGAATATATAAACAGTGTGACAGTCAGCTGATGTTCGTGACATTGCATAAACTTTTTACAGTAATTGTGCCTCTTTACAATTAGCTAATTGCAGCCACTCTAATTATCCAGTGGAGTATGAGAAATGTGTTGTTCCATCAGTAAGGACGTCTGAAGCCCAGGAGACTGTGAGATCAGCGGCGCAAATCTGACAAAGCTGCGGGAAACATCTCTGGGAGGATTGTGCATGACTATCTACAGGAGATGAGCAGAGAAAACACACATGAGAGCTGTCATCGTGTTCTTACATCGCAGGGTCAAGCATTTACAAGCAACAGCGTTTAAACACGGTCATGTGACTCTCTGGCAGAAGCAAAGCTGACCTCAGATAACCTCAAGTAACCAGCTTGATATTAACTAAGCTGGGTTTGAGCATCTCTTTAGCCTGTCACGGGCTCATCCTTCAGCTCAAATAGACGATGCATCAACTCTTGAGTGATCCGTGACAGAATTGAATTGAGAGCTTTCCACCTCATTTACCGAGGTCGAATCCAGATGAGACAAACTCGAGCGCTCGCGTCTTGTTCTCTGAATTCTGATGTGCACATCACCCTTCAAATGAACTTACGGCGAGTTCACAAAAGTGATCAGGGAATGAATCAATGTTGTCAGGGCCCAAGAAGTGTTTGTTTGTGCGTGGCTGTTTTTTATAAGCTCGTTTTACCTTAGAGGCCAATACTTAAATTAAGAGTGCTTTGATTGAAGACGCCTGTCTGGGGCGAAGATGAGGAAAGTCTGAGGAAACAAGAGAGTGAAACTTTGAAAGATAAAAGCAGAGTTGACCTTAAACATGAAGTTTCAAGTGGCACCAAACAGAATTACAGAGAATAATTTGATTTGCATTTTCAGAAGGAAATAGCTTAGTGTTATTAACTAAAACCATTAACAAATATTTTTCAATGTGTGTGTTTGTGTGTGTGTGTGTGTGTGTGTGTGTGTGTGTGTGTGTGTGTGTGTGTGTGTGTGATGGGTAGGTTTAGGGGT
>FLSR01001391.1:13032-31726 GCA_900092035.1 Leuciscus waleckii
GTTTGTGTGTGTGTGTGTGTGTGTGTGTGTGTGTGTGTGTGTGTGTGTGTGTGTGTGTGTGCGTGTGCGTGTGCGTGTGTGTGCGTGTGTAACTTACACCAAAAATTTGGCAAAAAAACTAAACAAATTAAAGCTAACAAGAAATGAAATATATATTATTTTTAGTTAGCTTTATTTTTATTTTTATTTTCTGCCAATTTTTTTGGCATATCACTTGCCATATCTATGATGAATAAAATAACAAAATAATCAAGTCAGTAAAAGAACAGTGGTCAGTCAAACACAACGTCCAGCCCAAACTCACTCCACTGGTCAAACAAACAAACCACTGTTTCACAGATTCATAATCCCAGTGACCGACTCACACTGACTCACTCAGACCAGACACGGGTTCGGATCTTCACATCTTCAGCGGAGAACCAGAACAATCACTCCTGAGAACCAGAACACCTGTGTTTGGATGATCAAGTTTAAATCAACACGCTTGCAGCCAACACAGAGAATCAAATAAACTTTAAATAGTGTGTGTCTAAGCAGGGTTAGAAATTAATTTTGTACTAATTTGGCTTCTAAAGTTACCGGCCATTCAGAAATTCTACTAGCCAAAAAAGAAGAAGAAGAAAAAAAAAAAGAAGAAATAAACCAGATTAACTACGTCACAACTTATAAATATATAATCAAGTTTGATTTTCAATCATTCATTTCTTATTCAAACAAAATCCTGTCATCCAGAATCTCCTCCCGTCCTCTTTCATCCTCATCCATTTCTCCAAAAAAAATTATTTGAGGTGGACAGATCACAAAGAACATAAAAAAAAAATGTGGGATGTTGGAAAATAACAATGTCTTTTCTGTTACCAAATGCTTTATATCTTCACTGTTGCTTCAATGCAAATGAACAAACGCGGCGTTATTTGTTGCGTATGACGTTCATGTTCAAGTAGATATGAGCAGATTCTGTGATAGTCTGTATTTAATATATCATGATGACTTTGCGCTAAATCTGCAAAGATTTGTCTTACACGAACTTCCCCAGTAAAGTGAGTAACACGCCAAACTGGCTCGTGATCTGACAGCGTTTCCCGCCACACTTGATTCTTAACCGCATTTGTCGGGTGTTCATTTCAAACCCTGTGTCTAAGAAAGAAGCGCCCAGGTGGGCTTTTGCACCATTGATTATGAAATATTGCTGTGTTTTCAGAAGCAGACGTTTGGCTCCTGGCGAGAGTCACCAGGACACGAGGAGCAGCTGTCCGGCAGAACCGTGACCCCGGAGCCGATGCCAGACTTGGCACGATCCTGACCTCGCTTTCACACCATCTCCTGCTGAGGGGCATTATGGGGAGGAGAGGGAAATACACCAGGGTTTGTAGTTGGCATGATGCTGGAATTAAATTCACCATGAAATCAACAAACAGACAATAGATTGCACAGTATATGCACTGACATCACTTTCCTGCGGGAACAGCATCGGACTGAGAGGCAGAAGAGCTGATGAGTGACTGGATTTAATAGAGGAAACTGCGAAAACACGAGTAAAACAAACGATTATCAGTTTAAACTAAAGGTTGGACTCGATATAAAGTTCCTTACAACTTACCAAAGATCCAGTGATCCGTGGATATTGACATGTAGCCGGGAATCCTGTTTCCTGACATTTATATGAGCCTGATTTCAACGCTGGGAAAAACATAAAGCAAATTTGCCAGTGAACGCTTTATATAAATACAATATAGGTCTAAATCCATGTGATCACTCATATCAATGTTATATATATATATCATCATATTGTCCAGCCCTAAAACTTGAATAGTTTTTTGACAGTGTTTATTTAAAAACATCCAATTATGCAGAATATATGATGGTAAATATTAAATGATGAGTTGTCAATACTTATATGGGATGAGATTTTACCCCTAAAATTCATCATATTGACACAAAATCATAACTGCAAATCCAGCTTTCTCTGCCTGGACCCAGTTGTTTCTGTGAATTGCAGTGATTAATTTGCTTCTTCTGTAGCTCAGATTTCTTGTCAAATCTAGCTGTAGTCAATCTCAAAGCTCTTTCCCGTTTTAAATGTGTTTTGTGTGTTTTTCACGCTTAAAACTAAAGCTGCCACTCAGTGTGTGTGACCGCAGTCACTCCGGCCAAAGGTGACATCACACGCATACACACCATTCTTGTTTTTCAATGGAATATTGCAGTACTTATTCTAAATTGATGTTCCAGGTGATCTCGAATCAGAATAAGTTCCTCTTGCAGCATCTCTTCTCTTCTCTGATGATGTGGGCGGGGCAACCTGTCACTCACATGAGATCAGCCAATAGCAAACCACAACCATCCAATCAATTCCCTTTTTGAAGCTTGAATCCTGCAGTCTCATTTCATTGTATAGAAAAGAGGAGCGTGAATATTTGGCAGTTGCTTCCAGAACAGTGGGTCCATTAAAACTCATCCAGTCATCTGTCTCTTTCTCTCAGTTTATTTAACACAGAGGAGGAGATATTTCCCATTGATGATAAGTGCTGGTAATTATTGGTTTCTAATAAAACCATAAATCAAGTCACATTGCAAGGTAGCCTAATTTTCTACAGTGAACATGCTGCCTCTTTCTGTGAAATATGAACAAATTAATCAGGTTTGGAAGAACACAAGGATGAGCAAATGATAACAGAATGTTCATTTCCACATGAGCTATTCCTGAAAGGTTAGAAAGGATTTGAAGGCAAAGCGAACAAACAAACTTGTCAGAAGTTTTGCATCACTTTTCAACAGAGTGTTTGTGTGTCTTTCAAATAAATGCCATTTGCTTTGACATTTTGTTATCAAATGCAATAAAAAAGTCAGACTTTTCCGGGGCCACTGTAGATTTAGCTTTATATGCTTAAATGCATTGCATATCTAAAAGTACTCATAAATTACACCAAAAAAAAAAGAAAGTTTTGGTCAAATGTTAGAATGTCAGAACACTAATGCATCTGATGATGTCTTTGTCCCGGTCGTAGCTGCTCTTTTCCTGTCCGATCTCCTGTGGCGTCTGTGAAGAGACACAGAAGATTGAATCTCACCTTGCAAAACTCTTCTAAGGCACGTTACATCACTTCACCGGGATGTTTTGGCTTTCACACGGAGCACAACACGCTGTGGCCATATGCTTCTCCAGGTGGAGGAGGCGTCCAGGCAACAGCGCCAAAGCAGCGGGAACGTTTCCTCACAAATTAGAGCATCTCTCCAGCCGAAGGTTCAAGCAGAACAATCCACTCCTCTCTGAAACAAAGCAAACAGTGATTATTTACTTCTCTAACAATGAGAAAGACAGAGCAGCCGAAAGCAAAGCGAGTGTTTCCGCTGAGAACCGATGCCCATTAATAACACAAACTACATGACCCTGAGATCACAGTATGATTTTAGTTGATTTCTTCTGCATTAGCTGAATATTAGGTCATGCAAAGGAACAAACTAGTCATGTTTCTGGAAGTGGACATTAAGACAAATATTACTCCTTGATTTCCATGTTGTAGATACATGATTTTCAAATCTACACATGTATCTAATCATTTCTGGACAGTAGCCCAGACAGAAACACGTGGAGTTGAATCAAGCTCTGAAGTAAAAGCTAACGCTCCCATCTGGACCTGTCTTTGCATTTATTCACTAAATTATGGCCATTTTCTACATTTTATTCTAATGACTTTTATTGATGATTTGGAAGTGCTGATCCAGTAATTTGCATTCAGACCGACAGAGAATCATACGAAACTGTCATTAAGTCGCTTAAACGTGTGAACGATCAACTTAATTTGCATTATAAAATTGTAAATATGGTATATTTTATACATCATTAGCGCTCTTATAAATGTCAGTCCTCAAGAATATTTCACTAGATAAATGCCAAGTTTTCCATGTTTATGGCAGCAAGTTTAACATTTCAAGCCCAGAAAATCACTGTTGAGTTTCAAGTGACCATTTAATTGGTGGTACAGTAGGTGGCATCCAAATGCATTAAAGTAGCATACTCGATCATTTTTCAGTCTCTCATTACTAATATATAATGAGCAGTTAACATTAGTATAGAAGCTTATTTCTGCCATGGAATAAAAACTATAGAAGGACATTGCGACTTTTTCTCAGAACTGCAAGAAGAGAGAAAAAGTCAGAAATGTGAGATGTAAACTCAGTATTCTGGGGAAAAGTCAGAAGTGTGAGAAAAAGTCAGAATCGTTGTGAGATATAAACTCATATAAAAATTCAGAAGTGCGAGATGTAAATTCAGAATTCCGAGAAAAAGTCAAAATTGTGATATATAAACTTAGAATTCCAGAGAGAGAAAAAAACAGAATGTGAGATGTAAACTCAGAATTCCGGGAAAAATTCAAAAGTGCGAAATGTAAATTCAGAATTCCGAGAAAAAGTCAAAATTGTGAAATATAAACTTAGAATTCCGAGAGAAAAAGTCAAAATTGTGAAATATAAACTCAGAATTCAGAGAAAAATTCTAAAGTGTGAAATGTAAATTCAGAATTCCGAGAAAAGTCAAAATTGTGAAATATAAACTTAGAATTCCCGGGAGAGAAAAAAACAGAAATGTGAGATGTAAACTCAGAATTCTGGGAAAAATTCAAAAGTGCGAAATGTAAATTCAGAATTCCGAGAAAAAGTCAAAATTGTGAAATATAAATTCAGAATTTCGAGAAAGTCAAAATTGTAAAATGTAAACTTAGAATTCCGAGAGAAAAAGTAAATGTGTGAAAAAAAGTATGTTTTTTCCAAGAGAAAAAGTCCAAATTAAGAGATGGAAACACAAAATTCTGAGAGAAAAAAAAACCTCAGAATTGTTTGATAAAAAGTCAATTGCCTTTTTTATTTTTTTATTAAGGCGGAAACAAGCTTCCCTCGGAGCTCAACCACTCGATACAGTGCAGAAAATAACAAGCCCTTTTTGCATTGGGCTGGAAAAAATGTTTCATGACACCTACTTAATACAATGGATTTTCCCCCCATCTGCAGGATCTGTGTCCAATTTTTTAGTGCAATTGAAAAATGGCCCAGGAAGTCCTTCAGAAGTGCACCATGACTCCCGAGCCACAAATATGCGGTGAGCTGCTTTTAGGATCGACTCTCTGCTGCAGGACGGAATGCACACGGATCTAAATATGGAAAGAGCACAAATAATGAAGTGCAGCTGGGGTTCAGCTCCCATGCCACGAGCTGCTATTGTTGCCGGGACGTTTTTTGAGGCATTTATTCTGAGAAACACATCAAAACGGGTCGCGCACCGCACCTTCATTAGAGCAGGCCGGCGTTCCGTATCGGTGGAGAAACCGGATCTCCAGACGCCCTTATCCAACACTGAGGATGAAGAGACTTTCAACTTCTGCGGGAGGAAGGACATCTGTGTGGGCTTCAATGTCAACTCAGAATTCCGAGAAAAAGTCAGAATTGTGAGACGTAAACTCAGAATTCCAAAAGAAAGTCAGAATTGTGAGACATAAACTCAGAATTTTGAGAAAAAGTTAGAAGTGCGAGATATAAACTCAGAATTACGAGAGAAAAAGTCAGAAGAGCAAGATAAAAACTCAGAATTCCGAGGAAAAAACTCAGAATTGTGAGACGTAAACTCAGAATTCCGAGAAAAAGTCAGAAGAGCGAGATAAAAACTCAGACTTCCGAGAAAAAGTCAAAACTTTAAAATGTAAACTCAGAATTCGGAGGAAAAGTCGGAAGAGCGAGATAAAAACTCAGAAATCCGAGAGAAAAGGTCAGAATTGTGAGATATACTGTAAACTCAGAATTCCGAGAAAAAGTCAGAAGTGCGAAATGTAAACACAAAATTCCGTCAGAAAAAGCCATAATTAAGATATTAAGATAAAAAAACAGAGAATTGAGAGATAAAAAGACATTTTTTGAGGCATTTATTCTGAGAAACATCAAAACGGGTCTCGCACCGCACTTTCATTAGAGCAGGCCGGCGTTTCCTATCGAAATCTGTAGAAACCGGATCTCCAGACGCCCTTATCCAACACTGAGGATGAAGAGACTCTCGACATCTGTGTGGGCTTCGCTGTGGCCCATGATTAATAGAGTAAAGGTGAAGGGACGAGACACCTTTGGCTCAGCGGATCTTAATGCCGAACATGAGCTATTCCCATCGGACCCACCGCAAAGACACACTGCATCTAATGAGGGCAGGACTGAGTTCAGGTTCAGGCTGTGAGGTAATTCTGACTCCATCAGAGAACTTCTATGGTGCAAATTGACCATAGAAACCGTGGCTGGGTGAACATTTTTGGGAAAAAATGGGAAAAAGGAAACATTAAACAGAGTCAGAGAGCTACTACAGCTCCTCTATAACATCATTCACTATAAAACAGATGTAACACAAGCTACAAAATCCCTACATTTCCCATTATTGGGAAATGTTACACAGGTATCGGAACAATGAGACAGAATAAAAGTCAATATTACAAAAACTGAAAAAAATTAAGAAAATAAAAATCTTTATTTTAATATTGTGTTGGTCAAACTCATATGTTGATATTTCCCAAAATCATATTGGTTTGGGTTTTTTCATGAAATCAGATATTCTAAATAATCTTAATGCATATTTAACATACAACAAGTTGCCAAGTCTGTCAAAAATAAAGAAATAAAATAATCTTAAACTAGAATATTTATATATGTAATATGATTTGATGTATGTTATATGATAGATATATGATTTGTGCTCTGTTTCAAGTCTTCTGAAGTAATTTGATGCTTCATGTGAGAAACAGACTCACATTTAAGACACTAATCAACAAAATGTTCATCAATACTGTGCTGAAATACTGTTTTAATTGAGATATATTGCACAACTACTGTTATGATTCATTTATGGTGCTGTTTTGGTTCTTTATGGAGCTTTACAGCTGAGGTCGCTTTGGTCTACAATTGTATACTTCAAATACAGAAAAATAATAAGAACAGAATACAGGTTTGGAACGACGTGTGGGTGAGAAAATAATAACATTAAATTTACATTTCTGGGTGAACTACACCTGCAAAAAAAAAAAAAAAAAAAACTTTATGAGTTTTTAATTAGTGTTTTTAACCATGCTTATTAACTAAAACTAAAACCATAACAAACGTAATACTTTAAATACAACAAACATTAAGTGAAATAAAATGTAAATTATTTTATTTGAGCTATAGTAGCCAATTTAAGTACTAAAATAACTAAAACTAAATAAACTAAAAGTTAAAATAAAACTTGATATAGACATGCTTAAAAACACACAACAAAGAAATACTAATATTTATCTCAAATTAAAATGAAAACAGAAAAACAAGAATAAAATCAAAATAAATAATTAACTAAACCTGTATATCAACGAAAACAAAATATCTTATCCCTTAAAACAAGAACAATTAATTTGAGAAGCAACAATGAATATAATAAGACTTGTTTTTAGATTAATACAATTTAATTTAATTGAAGTGTATTTTGTCTTATTACACCGACAGATTTTTCACTTGTTTGTTTCACTTTTACTTGTGGCATACAAGATAAAACACTCATAATAAAACACAATCTATGAAATCAACACTTATGTAGTGCTGCTTATTAAGTAAATCAATCTTGTTTCAATGATTTTAAAATATTTAAATGGTAAAATTTGATAAAAACGTAAAAATTCCAAAAATACGATTTTTTATTTTTTATTATTTATTTTTTTAAGTGCATTCCTAAGGTTGCTCTGTTTCCCTAAACGAATCCCTAATTTCCAGATTATTTGTGCACCCAAGCATCTGCTCATATAAAAACGCCTGTATCTTTACCTTATCCTCTGTAAGCCTCAGGAAATGGCTTTTGTGCTCCAACAGACAAGACACGGATCCTGCAGCACAGCATCTGTTGACAAGCTTGACTTGCTTCCATTACTGGCCCAGAGCTTAACGGAGAAACTCAATCTAACTTGGCAGAGAGTCAGGAAGCTTTTCCTGCTCAATTCTTTCCCACAGAACAATGCGCTCTTAATTAAAGAGGCTAACAAGTAAGATACCGGAAGGCGCTCTCAGAAAGATCTCAGTCTGATCTTTCAACGCATGCATCCGTCCATCATACTTCTGAATACTAAAGCAGAAGAGATGCACTTGTTTAAAACACTCAGCACATTCACTGGATGGTTGAGGGAAGGGATTGTGGGTAATCAGTGGCCCGCTGGGACAGGAGAGGGAAAAACAGCGGAGAGAGCTTTTTATTCTTGGGTCCATTGTGTACATACATATTGATGAAGACTCGGGTCATTGGCCAAGACATCTGCAATGCCCTGCGGTGCCGCCCGCTAAAAATAACCACAGAAATGTGATCCAGTACGATATGAAGACTTCTTCGTTTGCTGTCTGACGCGTTTAGTTTGTTTTGTTCTGGCAATCGGTGGCATTTACGTTTCCTTGCTGGAAATATAAATGGCAGAATCACAAGAACCACAGGGAAATCACATGAAGTTCACAAGCCACAGGGTCATGTTTCTATCACGGTTCATGGCGACACCGCTGAGAATCTACAATTTAAAGATGTTACTCTTCGTAAACACAACATTCATACTTGGCCTTTCCATAGAGGTTATGCATTGACGTCCTGAGCTGCGGAGCGACTGGATTTAATAAGGGAAACTGTGAGTGTGAAACATTTAATAATCTTTGTCAATGTTGTTTGTTCATGTTCATTCACAGTGCATTCATATTAACAAATACAACTTTTAATTTTAAAAATGTATTACAATTTTTTTTGAATTAATATGAATAAATAATAAATGCTGTCAAATTATTGTTCATTGTTAGTTCGCTAATTCACTAATGTTAAAAACTTATTGTAAAGTGTTACTGATTAATCTAACCATGCATCCCTAATATAGATCTACCAAGTATTTCTAACAACGCCAAGGTCACGGGTTCGAGTTTCCATGCATAAACTAATAAATTGTATACCTTCAATGCAATGAAATTCAAACAACATTATATTAAATGCATAAATGCAAAATGCACACATGTAGACTGAAATGGTGACTAAAGCATGACGCATGAGAAATCTGAAGCCCTTGAAAGTGCACATCAAGTCAACACTGACGTTAAAATGGAGATTCATGCATTTCTGGAGCTCCTTCTCCAACAGCTTGTGCATCTAATCAAACACATGCAGTGAGCGCTGAATCGACTCCATCTAGCAATTTGCTTGCATGAAACTCCCATGTGCTTCCAGGAGCAGCTCATCGACAGTCCAAAACCACAGTCCGGCAGACCCGAGTCACAACAGATCGTCCCAGAACTCCACACTGGGCTGGAGAAACACAGGCGTTTGAGGGCACTGGGAAACTGTTGTGCCCTTGACCTGTTTTAAAGGATCACGCTTACTGTTTAATAATGAGCGGATTACTGTATGCAATATGAGAGCCTTCGATGTTCATCAGCTACTTTTGTGTGTCAACAGAAGATTTAGCACAATGTCATCATTATACTGACAGACATGAGGAGCTGGGGAATATGATTCTTCTTCCCCAAAAGCCTGAAAAAATTAGTCCAAGCTTTTGCACGATGCATGATTTTATGACATTTAACGTCTATTAAACTCGGTTTCTCCTTGAGCGCTTAATTAATTTTGCTTTTAAAAGGTCTTGCAAACAGAAAAATGAAAACACTTTAACTGCACCAAATCCTCTCTAGTTACTCTGTAAAAAAGGTTAAATATTATTGGAGTACGTTTACAAGAAAATATTAAAAATGTTATGTTCAATTCAGTGTGTTACTTTTGTTTCTTTGTATTTACTCTGCAAAAAAAAAGAATGATGTTCTTCCTCAGTGTTTCTGTCTCGTTTTCCAGCACAAATATCTGCACATTATTAAATCAAGAGACATTTACTGGAGAAGAAGCAAAATTACTGATGATATTAAGACTTGTATACTGAAAATTTTATTCAAATTAAGTTTATTTTTCTGACCCCACTGGCAGATATTTGTCCTTAATATCTTAAATAATTTAGCTTATTAACTTGTACCTTGATTTAAGAATGTTTAGATATAACACTGAATAAGAAAATCTTTTTTACTTTGTATTTTTCAAATCGTTTCAAAAAAAAAAAAAAAAATAGTTTTTCCCGTTTTATCGTCAACTTTTTTAATTCATTCAGCATTTTTTCAAGTGTGCTTGACTAGTTAAAAAGATGCTTTTTCTCTTAAACCACAGTCAAACCGCACTCGTTCTCTCTAACATCACACTTGAGCACAACCCTGACACTGAGAAGGTCGATGCGAGTCAAAGCACGAGGGCTGAGGGATGTGCTTTACAAAGCGATAACGGCAAAGACAGGCGACTGGCCTCTTCATCCATCACACGGGAGACTTTGACCTCCTTACCTTCTGGCCTGATCATTATAAACTCACCTCATGAACACCAGAGAAATGTGAACGGGAAGCAGAAGAAAAACAGAAGAATGGCTAGAAAAGAAATATGTTATTTCAAGGTGTTTCCATGAAAAACAAGACATTCAGGGCTCCTGCTATTCCTCAGGCTAAAAAACATAAACTGATTCATTATTTTAAGATCAGATTTGTTGCTTTTGACCACTGAGGGACTGAAATATATGCTGTGGTCGGTAACTTGCTCCTTCCAAGTCAAGGACATTATTTTGTGCAACTCAACAAAACACACCTGTTGATACTGGCATCATGCACGAGTATTTGTTAACAGAAGTTTTGTTTCAGCTCACCTTACCATCCCGCCATTCGTTTGCATGGATAACGTGATCAATCCAGGCTACCTATTTCCAAAGGATCCAACAGTTTGAACATAAACACGGATGATGTCAAAGTCCTCCCTGTGTTTTCAGAGCACTTCGGTGCCCCCTAGAGGAGGGGAGATGTTTGCACCCTACTTAGGTTTAAATTTTATCTTGCTTGTTGCTGAAGACTTTAGTTTGTTTTCACACTCTGACATAAATCCATACCTTTTTGTCCTTGCTGAAGATCGATTACACGCTGATATATCAGTTCATGGGCTCATAAGCCGAGGTTGCTGTGTCCGGTCAAGTGTGTTGTCTCTCTAAAGAGAACTACTACTGCATTTTAATATCATATTTCTTTACGGTATGACAGCCAGGGTTTCTCAGCCAAAATATTTCCCCATTCTGTGGAGAGAGAGAGGAAACATGTTGGAGCTTATAAATCTGAGTTGACATGCCACGAAAAATACCATGCTTTCTTTTATTTTTGTTTCCAACCAGAGCGAGATAAGAACAACCGAACACAAACGCATGGCGGGAATCGACTAACACTGTCACAAAGGTGAATTATGTTTCATAAAATCACTCTCGGTCTCAAACGTCTGAAAAACATTTGATACTGCCTCAGCAACTGCTTAGAAAACATGGTTTTGGAAGACATCAGATAAAAAGGCACTCGCCAGCTGCGGGGGGAAGGAGTTAGTGGTCGGGTAAGGTATGTCTGATAGAAAAGATAGCAGCAAATGTAATTTCATATACTGCTGATGGATGGGGGCTACATCAGGGGGATCCGCGGTATAAAGGAGCATGTAGAACAGTTAATAAGCCACTAAACGCTAAGAGCTTTAAAACTCTTTGGCCCCATGAACAAATTAAAGTGTGTCTAATTGAATAATGAGTGACTGTGATGGACCAGTGCAAACGCTAAATTAAAACAGTACAAGCTTACAGCACATCACTGTAAAGACCATGCCGGCCACTTTATTAGGTACACCTGTTCAACATCTAATCAGCCAATCACAGGGCAGCAACTCAATGATTCTAGGCATGAAGAATGATCGGAAAAAGAGGAAATATCCAGTGAGCGGCAGCTCTGTGGGAGAAAATGCCGTGCTGATGCCAGAGGTCAGAGGAGAATGACCTGGGCCGTGTTTCACGTATAACGCCGTAACTCGCTGCTTTATAGTACGATGCATCGTTGAAGAAATCAACTAGCTAGTCGCGACTGTTTCCCGAAACCATATTGTCGCAAATTGGTCGTTCAACCATGTTGGTTAATGATGTCACTCAGGTTATGGAGTAATAACTACTTTTAATAAATCTGTTTGAGATCGAATTAATGCGAGATGTTTTGCTATAAATTACAGACATGGCATCTGAGGAATATTTCTCATTTTTCTCTGTTATTTTGCTTTATTTCCAGATTCAATCATAGTTTCGTTCTTACGCTCTAGAGCTCGTTCACACAAGCGCACTCTTCAACAACGACGCTTTCAATCTCTTCACAAACTGAAAAAGACGTGATTGACATTTCTATGTATTCTAAATTAAAGATTTAGATTGTACTGAATGTCAGCTTGCTTATTTTGCTCAAGATTAGGATTTATTGAGTCCACATGTCATGAAAACTAGAAACTGCTTCTAACCATAGGTTGAGAGTGTCATTCAGACACACACTCTGCGATGCTGTTTGCGAATGTTCTTAGAACGATGGTTTCAGGAAACACAGACTCGTTGAACTGCTGATAACGACAGAACTCGCGACCACAGTTGGCTAACGATGCTTTTGGGAAACACATCCCTGACTGGTTCAGCTGATAGAAAGGCACCATAACTCAAATAAGCACTCGTTACAACCGAGGTCTGTCAATTTATAACCTTTTTTTAAATGGGTCGTGTTAGGCCCTTTTACAAAGTCTTGATTTTGTTTTTGGGGTGTACTAGAATATGTTTTCATGCTTGATCGTTCAAAAAAAAAGCATTATTTTTCACATATTTTACATTATTACAGCTCCTCTCTCCCCAGTCTGGTTGAACGCGTCGTTTTCGATGAAGCCCCTCCTTCCGAAATTCAAAATGTGCTGTGATTGGTTAGCTGGCCCAGTGTGTTGTGATTAGCAGCGGTTAGCGTCATAACTGCAAGCTCTACTCAAATGTAAATATTAACGATGGTGTCAATTTCAAACCATTTCGAGCCCGATTCAGACCCTGACCATGTTAACAAACAAGAGGATTGTGCAAACCGCACTCTTTCTCTATAACTTTCTCTGAACGGATTTCAAGCTTGGACTTTGCAATTACAGATTTCACAGGACATTTCACAGTGGTATGTATTGTGTAGTTTTCTTATAGATATGACGTTATCCACCATTTAATCATATTTGTTGGAAAACTATGGTTATACAAACAATAATCGATCACAAAATCATGGATAATTTTCCTAAGGGGTGGTGAACAGTCTTACAAAAGCAAAAGCTTACAAAAGCTCCAGTAAACACTACATCAATACTGTAATGTTAGTTAGCGGAGGCAAAGCTTTGTCATTTGTTTACATCATAGCTATCATAGCAACTACATAAAACTTATAATTGGAACTGTTAAAATCCGGACAAAATGGGAATGGCTCCATCTTTCAGGAGAAGCTTTTGTGCGTATAGCCTTGCATTGTGTACTCTCTTCTGGAAGCTGTTCTCTGTAAATGTAACTTAACTAATCCCTAAGGTGTCTATATAACTAATATCTAAAACTCATACTTAAGCATTTCCTAATGTTTCCTTAAGTTTTTACAGCTGTCGGACCAATCCGCTAAATGAAAAGTCCACATTAAGCACATTTGTTATTATTGAACCACTGAAATGAGTTTGTTTTTCACTGTGGCATGAAGGAATAATAATGATAAAATGAGGGAGTCGAGCCAAAGGTTTATCAGCTCTTACAGCAGAGTCCCGGACGCTCTGTGTTCCTGCCAAAAAATGCTTCTTTTTTATATAAAGCTGGAGCGGCTACAAACATTTACAATCAAGACTAATGCAGAAGGCCTTAATGAACGTGCAAATGTGTCTTTTACATTACCACAGTGACCTTTGTTTCCACATTTATCTTTAATAATAAGATGGAGATGCACCTGTCAGACGCAAGAAAAGTTAGAGCTCAGTTCAGGATATATGGAGACTGATCAAGCATTTCTGAATAATGACCCTGAGAACAAAATACAAGAATTAAAATGCTCGTATTCCAACAGTCATCGTCTCTCAGTGCATTTGTTAATATAATGTAATATATTATTTTTTTCATGACAATTAAGCAAATTTTCCCTCATATTCTCATTACTGTGATGCATCTGGACATTTTAATTCTCATTATTCTCAAAGGTTATTTTCATTAGACTGTAATACAATGACCTTTTTTTATTTATTAAATCAGCCTACATTAAAGCAAATATTAGCAAAAGTTATAATACAATAAATGTATTAATTTAAATCATTCTAATTATTTTTTTCAGAATTCACAAAAACACTGTTGTCGTGCAAAAAAATGGTCCTATTTATAAATATATTTTGGTATAAATATAATTCATACATTTTTTGTTGTTGTTGTTAAAGTATGAGGCAGACATGTTCTTGAGAGTGCATGAGTGACATTCACCTTTTATTTCTCTATTTCTGTTAATCTTATACATCAATGTACATGTTTCAGTTCTGCTTCCCCTTCGGCTCTTTTTAAAAGAGCTTGAAGAGAAATATTGCTCGAACACATAAAGCGTCCTAAATCATTAAGCTAACAGCATTAAACACTGAACTGTGTGTGCGTGTGTGTGGCCAGATTAATGCTTTTATTTGAGCTTAAATCAGCATGTTTGAGGCTTATGAAAGGCAGGTCTAGGATGCTGCTTTATTCATTCTGAATGGCCTATTAGTGGCTTTTAATGTGCGTGTCTTTATGGCGATGTCTTCACGCGGTGGACTCGTCCTCCATGAATCAGTGCTGGGGCCAGTTTCTCCATACATTCAGTGTGAGGAAGCCTTTTTAAGACACCAAATTAGAGCTCTAATGTGCTCCTATTGATTTTCTCTCCTTTAATTTGTTCCTTATTTATGGCCTGAGTTTCTTTGCAGTGAAAAAACGAGAAGGAGAACATCCGAAGTAACGCGGACATCACCTCAACTGCGACTGCTCACTGTCACGATCCACACATACAGGAAAGGGAGAGAAACAGGTGGATCCAAAAACAGCAATTTTATTAGTAAGGCAATCCAATTCGTCGTCATCCATGCAGGGGTCAAAATCCATATTACCAGTCCAAAGATACAAAATAAACAAACAAGGAACAGAACAAGAACAGACGAGGAACAGACTTGCGAAGTGGCGTGATATACAACAAGGACTCCGTAACACATACTAAAACAGACAGGGTATAAATACACAGGTAAATGACAATGCTAATGGGGAATTGGCTGAGTATAATAATGAGTGACAAGGGACAGCTGAGTGCAATGAAGAGACAAGGATCATGGGGAATGTAGTTCGAATGTGACAGACACCGTAAGGAAGGAGGACATCTAGTGGTGACCCAAAGAACACAACCCAGACACTGTGACACTCACCGAGATCTGGCTATATGGAAGTATTTTCATTTCTTCTACTTAAGTATTTAAAAACACTCCTTAATAAATAGATCGAATCAATCCATGAACAAAAGATGAATCACAAACTTTGATTTGAAGCAGAGAGAGATTTGAAATCGTACAAAAGTGTTACTGAAAGGCGAGCGATGCAAATATTTAAATCAGATCTTGTTTATTTCAACAGTCATTTTAATGTATTTTCTTATCAGAAAACGCATATATTCCATTTGAACCCTATAAAGATACAGTATCATATTAAAGCTGCTTCATTGATAATGATAAGCAAGTTTCTAATGCGTCTAAATGATCAACATGATCTGATAAACCTGTCGCACACAATCTTCATGCCTCGTCTGATTGATTTAGACTTTTTTTTATCAAGTAAAGTCTTTTAGTATAATTGTACAAACGTCCTCCTTCAGCTCGAGCTTCATGAGTCTTTCCTCTGTCAAATCTGCACTGATTTGATCAAATAAACGTAAGAATAACTTTGATATTGTTAGTAATATTTCAACTGGACTGAAGCAGCTTCACTTGATTATCCATCATTTTATAGAAAAATCATGAGTATCAAATATGATCATCAGGCTTTTGAGGAAGGTTTATTTGTTCATCTCTCAATCATCATTATATTGCATTGCATTATATGTTTTCTTTGATCAGAAAACTAAGCATTTAAAAAAACAAAAACATCTTTTATTGGCAGATATTGATATTGATATGCATTTTATCTGCTGTACCGTTATAAAGATATCATTAATTTACATAACAAGCCATCTGAAAATCTTTTTGTCCACATAAATATCAGCATCTGCAGCAAATTTTTGCTCATTTTGAGCATCTGAATAAAATCAAGCAGTTTTCTCTTCCATATTCTCACTATATCTTCCTAAACGAGCCATAAAAGCCTGATGTATCATACATGAAATGTCTAATTCATTTTGTCAAAAGGTTCAATAAAGCAATCCGTTTAGAAAAATCTGACTATTATTTCACACGTCAGACTTTACAGGGGAAAGTAACTCATTTTCATTCCCGTCGGGTTAAATATGCCGTCTGAAGTCTACAGGCTGCCGGTGGCATCCAGTGAGATAAACGCGTTTATATTCTGCTGTAAACACACATCTGCGTGATGAAAATGTTTAGTGCACACTTTATGAGGAGCCCTTGTTATGAAAGCAGATCTGCTTCATGTCCGCCGTGTTTGTACACACACGTCTGTTTGTTGGCTTGTTTGCATCAAACTCAGACCTGTTGTGTTCTGTCATGTGCTGTCGGATACTCGCCGAAAGCAAACACATCTGCTTAATTAAGCGTGATTCACGCGGTCCGTGGATAAACACACGAGGTCAGAACTTCCTGACGGGATGGAAAACGTGTGGAGAAAAGCATGAAGCGTCTCTGACTGCATGTTTACAAATGTTGGGATGCCTGAAACGGCACATTATGACCTGCTCGGAATGAAAGTACATGAGCTGACACACTTTTAGCGCAAGGCTAGTCAGTGAATCCACTGCTAAAGCGGGATTGAAGTGCCAGCTGCAGGCGTTTAGACATGTGGAAGCAAAATACTCGCATGCCAGTCGGCCTGAGGTGACGGCGGGTTCACGGCTGATGCTGATTCCAGATCTGATGACAGGCTGTTAAAACGCTTCATTATGGCCTTCGTTTTCTTCACCGGGTTGAAACTGTGACACCAGGAAAATATACAAAACGTCACATCATGGGAAAAACCTCGAAGGCCTCAAGGTGTCTAAAATAAAGCATTAAAATAACCAACAGGTAGTATGATTTTAGCTCAAACTGCTGAATATGGTGCTTGCAACGCCAAGGTCGTGGGTTTGATTCCCAGGAGAACTGATTAAATGTGTGTCTTGATTGCAATGTAAGTTGCTTTGGATAAAAGTGTCTGCCAAATGCAAGAAGGAAAGTCTCTTCTGCTCACCAAGGCTGCATTTATTTAATCAAATATACAGTCAAAAAAATTGAAATATTATTAGGATTTAAAATATCTGTTTTCTATGTGAATATATAGTGAAATGTAATTTATTCCTGTGAATCAAAGCTGAATTTTCAGCATCATTACTCCAGTCTTCAGTGTCACATGATCCTTCAGAAATCATTCTAATATGATGATTTGATGATCAAGAAACATTATATGGAAGCTTGTTTCTGCCACAGAATATAAATTGTAAAAGATAATTGCGAATTTTTATCTCATAATTGCGACTTTACATCTCGCAATTCTGACTTTATTTCTCAGAATTGCAAGATATAAAGTCAGAATTGCGTAATAACCTTGCAATTGTGACTTTATGACATGCAATTGTGACTTTATATCTTGCAATTCTGAGATAAAAGTCTTAATTACCTTTTTTATTTTTTATTACGTGGCAGAAACAAGCTTCCATACATTTATGATTATTATCATTGTTGAAAACAGTTTAAACCCTGATACATTTTATTATTTAAGGATTCTTTGGTGAATAGAAAGTTCAAAAGAACATAATCTATTTGAAACATAATCTTCTGTAACATTATAAATGCCTTTACTGTCACTTTCGATCACTTTAATGCATCCCTGCTGAATAAAAGTATTAATTTCATTTCCTAAACCCTCAAATGCAAACACGCATAGCCTGCAATAAATAGCCTCTGTCACCTTTGAATGTTGCTGATATCTGACGTGTTCGCTTGGTGTTTAGTGACATTTTCTCTCAAGTGATTTTCCCTCGAGAAGGACACGCGTACAGGGCTGCAAGTTTTCGGCCAGAATGTCCCGTCTCCGTGACCCGTCGTGACAGGATTGCTGACCCGAACCCCAGCAGTGCTGATGCTT
This sequence comes from Leuciscus waleckii, assembly GCA_900092035.1. Lineage (NCBI taxonomy): Eukaryota > Metazoa > Chordata > Actinopteri > Cypriniformes > Leuciscidae > Leuciscus > Leuciscus waleckii. Next base: position 31,257 of record FLSR01001391.1, read on the forward strand.
TCATCCTCACAGAGAAAAACAGCTTAGACACTTGCAGAGCTTAGCGCAGTGTGACACTTTAGATACCAACAGCACTTTCTGAATGAATAAGGAGCGAATGGAAAGGCAAGCAGTCCTTCTCGCATGAAGCATCAATAAACTGCAGTATATGCCAGATGACGCTGACCTTGGAGGACCTTCGTGGTTTGGCCCTCTTTTGGGAGAATATTTCACCCTGAACCAATGAAGGCAAACGTTTTAATGCACCGAATAAATCAAAAGCAAATCAAAGAGTTCGGGTAGTAAAATCATCACAATCATTCGTCTTCTACTCAAAGCTGCACATGTGCGCTGCAACTATACGGCTTTAAAGACACGATTGTTGTGCTTTATAAATGTATTAAAAACTTGAAAGGGACGTGGATAAAAATAAAAAAGCCAATTGAAATAAGAAATTAAATGAGTGGTTTATGAGCTTTCAGAGGAAGCGA
>FLSR01001392.1:1779-19586 GCA_900092035.1 Leuciscus waleckii
GTGCCGTGGGGGGAGGGGAAAACATAATATAGGGGAGGAGCAAATATTTGAAAGCTTCCAGAAGCCTTATAAACTCTGTGAGCTCTCTCTTTATGCTCTCTCTCTCAATTGAAAATGACCTCCAAGCAAAGGTTTTCTGTCAATTAGATTTTGGCATAGTTCTTTGAAAGTGACAGTGACAGAGGAGAATGTGTCTGAGATAGTCGATAATGTCAAGGAGGACCCAGATTATGAGGTATCCTCTCGAAGAGCATGAGACTCCTAGTGTTGACCCTCATGTTGTCTAGCAGATAAACTACCTTCTAAAAATGGAACGTTATTATGGTCCCACTTGAATGACAGTGTCCAAAATTTGGACAAATGTGAAAATGTTGCTGCTTTAGTTATTATGATGTTGATTAACATTTTTCTAGATTATGGTGCAGAGTGATCAGAGGCAGATTACATAATCACGAAATCCCAAATTTCACTGTTTTTGTCCTTGGCACCAAATGACCAGCTAACATCATTTTACTAATCATATCATCAGCACATGATTGCAATAAAAGGAAGGAAGAAGTGCTTCCAATCATTGTGTTCTTCTGTTACCAATGGTTTCCTCCAAAGAAAGACGTGCAGCCATCATCTTTGCATCAAAATGGCCTCACATGTAAGGAAATAGCTGCAAAGAACCACCAGAGCTTCAAGAATAGAGGTTCAGCTGCAGTGAAGAAGGCTTTAGGACGTCCCAGAGTGTCCAGCAAGTGCCAGGACCTTCTCCTCCTGAGGGATCAGCTAGGGAATCGTGTCCCCACCAGTGCAGAACGGCTCAATATTGGCAGGAGGAGGGTGTGAGAGAGAGCATCTGCACACACAGCGAGGCCAAGACTTCTGGACAATGGCCTGCTGTCAAGAAGGGCAGGAAAGAAGCCACTTCTCTCCAATAAAAACCTCAAAGATTGACTGAAATTCTGCAGGGAGTGCAAGGATTGGACAGGAGAAGACTGGTGCAAAGTTACTGTATCTGATGAAGCTTCTGACTGTTCGGAATATCTGGAAAATCGATTGTCCAGAGAAGAAAAGGTGAACGCTACCATGAGTCCGACGTCGTGCCAACAGTGAGGCATCCAATGGGAGTGTCAAATTGACCCCAAACGTATCCTTTATAAAATAAATAGTATAATATTATAATGTAAAGCTATTAAAACACCAAAAATATATATATATTTTTTACATTTTATGTCAATCAGTGATATTTAATAGTGATTTGCTAATTTGTCCATAGCGTCAATAGGTATTCTGGATGTATAAGGGGCAGGGGTGGGGTTGGGGGGTTGGTGGTGTTTTATTTAAGTAGTCAACAAAGAAACATAAAGTACCTGACTTAAACCATTGGAGAGAAAAAAATCCCATTCTGCGGGTTTAAATTGTTGGGGTCAAATTGAGGGTTAAGGAGGGAAACAATCACTGAATCATCCTGGTTTACTTTAGATTCACTCTTGACTTAGTAGAGCTCCCCTTGTTGTGTTTTGCATGCTGAATGTTGAAGTCTGTGTGAGACTCAAGCACGGTCAATTGCAAGATATTGTCAGTCACACATATAGAAAGACTATATAGTTGAAAATGATGAGTTAAAGCATATGTTGTCACAACTTATTGATCATATAATTGTTTTTGTACAGTCAGTGTATGCTACATCTATCCCCAGCTAGTGTTACAACTCACCCCAGTAGGCTAGTGGAGTTTGTTTGACATTAACTCACATAATCTGTGGTTGTGTAGTAGTGCACGTCCAAGTTGACAAATGTGTCTACCATGTATTAAATTTTGAGAGATCTAGCAGAAACAACCACTGAGTTAGCAATGCTCAAACATAAGGTGTAACTTTCCTCCCCGGTCTCCCCTGAATCAAGGCTCAACAGCGCTCTCTAGTGGCTGGAGGAGCATCATGCACAATCATACCTTCACGTTTCATGTGTCCAAACACGTTTTTGGTTGACTGTAAATAGGCTGCAGTTTATGTCACACCTGTCAGAAACATTGATTGATATCCGTGGATGATTTATGCTCTCCTGTCGTGTCACGTTTGCGGGTGTGTGACAGGCGGTTATTGTCATGTTTCATTCATCGGTTAGAGTTAGAGCTGTGCGTGTGTGAAGCAGCAGAGCTCACTGTGACTGCATTTATTTCAGTACTTTGAGACATCACAACAGTTCCAAACTAGTGAGCTGTAGCTAGACAGCATTAGCTGTGACCCTGTTCTGAAGTGCCTTCAAAAACACCTTCTGTTGCTAGCATTTCATTCACATGCTTAAGACAGTCCTGTTCCTGTAATGCATTGCCAGAAACTCAGTCCAAGGTCACAGATGAAAAAATAAATAAAATCATCCTAAATTTATTATTGTATTTAATTCAGATCTAAAAAGTTTTGTTAAAATATAGTTCAGTCTAATAATATGGCTTTTTATGGACTATTTTACCCAATATTTGTGTGCCCAATATAAACGTTAGAAGAACGTTTGTTCATAACTATGATAGAACCTTGCCAGAACGTTGCTAAAAGAACGTTAATAGAATGTTCGTTTAAATGTCTCTGGTATTTAATAATGTTCGTTAGCACAAAAACATTATTCAGCTACACATTGTTCATGGAGCGTTTTTTTTTATTTTTTTTATGTTTTTTATGTTTTAGTTGTACGTTTGTCTAATGTTTTGAAAAGTCTGGCTACTACTCATTTAAGAATGTTTAGAGAACATTCAAATATTCATAGCCTAGCCCATTTGAAGAATGATAAAATGGAATGTTCCCTTAACGCTTAAATAACCAAGAAAAAAACATAAAAAATAAAAAAAATAAAAAAAACATTAAGACCATTAAGAAATAACATTTTCATAACTTAATGGCAACGTTAGCAAAACGTTCTTTGTTAGCTGGGACGGCAGCTGTTAGAAACTATAGGCCTATATGTGAAATACCAAGTGAAACACTCATCAAGTGCATGAAAGTGAAACAATGAAAAAGAAGGAAATTAGTTCATATTTGATCTGACAAAATTCTCAATGTGAAACAGTGAAGAGAAAAGCTCAGATCTCAGACACTTGAGGAGATCAATATCAACACTTTTTCGTAAGTTTTTTTGTTTTGTTTTTTTGTGAAAAAATATTTCATGAAGCAACATTCTCTTTGTTCTGAATTATACATCATTTCATGTGGTGTATTCATTTTTGTGGACGTACACCAACAGACACTATAACTTTATTTCTGCCTTTATCCCTTATCTTTGTAGTCCTGGGGTCTTTATATATTTGAGTGAGTTTAACATGTTTTGAGGATGGTCCAGTTAAACAAAGGGCAACATCAGAATCTCTTTAATATTTATTTTATATATTATTGCATCATGCATCAAACCAAGAAAATGCACAAGTATTTATAAAAAAAAAATGTACCCAAAAGTTTTACATATATTGCATATTGTTGTATATTATAGTATTTTCAGTAAATGTATTATATATATATATATAAGAATACTCTGAGAGACTTTCTTGGTATTTCACATATAGGCCAATGAAACTGAAACACCTGGTTTTAAATCACATTCATTTAATAATATATATACAGACTCCTTTTGTGGCCAATAGAGCATCAATTCATCTTGGGAATGACAGGTACAAGTCCTTCACAGCGTCCAGAGGGATTCTGAGCCGTTCCTCTTCCAGAACACTGTCCAGTGATACTGGTGGAGGAGAACGCTAGTTCTTGCCAGTTCATTTATCAAGCACAGTCGGGAATGCCAAGATAATGCAGGATTCTCCATACCGTAACACGGATGTGGGAAAGACAGTGAAGGTGGACTCATCAGAGAACAACACATGTTTGTCCACAGCCGGTGTGCACTGTTGGCACCAGTGAAACTGACATTAGGCATTGGATCCGCAGCTCGATCATGAGCTCCGGATGAACAGTTCTGGTGGAAACACGAGAGTCGAGGTGTTCATTTAATGAGTCAGGCAGCTGTGGTTTTATGTTTTTGGGATGTAATCCGGGATAGTACTGGACATCCCTTTCCGACAGCTTCCTCTTGCATCCAAACAGCAACATAGTGTCGGCCCAGATCCGGCAAACATCCGGTACGCATTGAATCCACATGTGCCCAGATGTGGCCCGGATCTGGGCCGACACTATATTGCTGTCTGGATTGACGGTTGTCTCAGTTTCATTATCCAACCCCTGTCCTGTCTCCAGATGTACATGATCCACATTCAGCTCAAGACGCTGCTGCCATCTAGAGGAGGAGTGGAGCACTGCACATCTGCGCACATCACCATGGCAACCCGGAAGAAGCCAATTTGTGCATCAATGACCCTGTGATCATAGTGCTATATATAGAATCAGCTGCACTTGTATGATTATACGGCACTGATATTATATTGTTCCATACACAGAGTTATGTATGTTTAAAATGTCATTCGAAATGGCTGCATTTATATATAACCTCTTTATGCAAATTGGTTTGATCCCTAACATTTTATTTCTCGTTTTAGATAAATGTTAGTGTATATATGCATGGTGTAAAAGGCATGTTTTGCAACTTGTTTACTCTATTCTTCTGTTGCTTTTCTTAAATTAAGTTATAGGGACGGACAGGTAATTGAGTTAAGTTCAGTTTTAGACAGAACATGGGCTATTATTTCATGCGTTTTGCTCAAAGCATCATTTACCCTCCTCTGATGGAAATGATTATATCAATACATCTTACTGACAGCATCGGGTTTATAACAGCTAATTCAGCCGCCATCTCCCAGTGGAACATGTTTTTCTATTAGATTATTTCTGCTTCATCCTGCGCTTTATTTGCATTTGCATTAATTTTCATTATTTATGAGGCTGTGATCCCGCAGAGAGCACACGAGGGTGTTCATTTATCAAAAACAAAAACTCTGACAGCGTGTTAACAATAACTGTTCAAATTAGACAGAATTTATGTCTATTCATTATTCAGATGAATGAAGACAGCACATTTGCTGCACAGAAAACTACTTATTATAAAAGTCTTTATGTAAGCTAGAGGAGACCAGATGATTCATGTTTCTGTACATTATTATTATTATTTATATGTAGTGGCTTAAATCTAGATTTGCACTCAAAAAAATAATAAAAATAAAAATAAAATAAGCCCTTTTTCAATATTCAATCAACAGTAAAATTCCATCAAATAGACTTACATATTATTCATATTATGAATTATGATTTTTTTAATAAAACATTTTGTGTAAATCTTAAACTTGAATTTGAATAAAAATTTTAAATGTTTGAATACGAATCACATGAACTAAATGGTCCATTCCCTTGTTCCATTGAGATTTATAGTTTGAAAATCTTAATTCATAATATGAATATTATGTAAGGATTATTCAATTAAATTTTATGGAATTTTACTATTAAATTAAATGTGTAAATCTTGAAAAAAGGCTTTTTTTTTTCCTTTCTTTTTTGAGTGTGTGTTGCTAACTCTAAGCATGTCAACTGAACGCTGTACATGTGAATACAATCCGTTTTAATATTTGTTAAAGTGTAAAAATGTTAAGGTTGTAATGAGACTAAGTGAACAGTAGATGGCAGTATGTAAATATGAGCAGATCTCATCTGAGTCCACAATTGTCCTGAATTGCAAAAACCTTGCCATCCTCACACTATTTCTCTTAATAACCACTATTACATTATCAGGGCAAGTTTTCATGCACTAAAAAGGATGCTCTGATGTTTCAGCGTGATTTGGTGTGTCAGATTTGCACTAGATTCATTTGCAGCAAAGCAGGATATTAAATGGTTCTTCGACTTCAAAGAAAAGTGTGCTTTTACTCTGGAATGCTGTGAATCAGAGCTCAGAGGAAGGCGTCCCCGGTGAATAATGCTCTTCCAGCTGAATTCAGCTTGTGTTGTGCTCTTTAATTAATGATGATGTGCGTGTTTGTGCTGTTCGATAGTTCTGGCAGGTTTTCAGTTATAAGCAATCAGCACATTCTCATGAAATATGAACACATTTGCCTTGTTAAAGGTCTGAACTGCAGAGGCTCATTTCACTCCCACTCTCCACACTGAACCTGAGTGTGTTTGTGATGATTTACTTCAAACTAAATGGTCGTGTTCATAATCGTCTGCTTTCAGCTACTCATTAAAAGTAGGATTTATTGCATTGCACTGGTGTTGTGCAGTTCACTCTGGACCAAGCTGATTTACAGACGATATGGACCAGCATTCTGTGCAAATGTTCTCTTCCAGACGGGATATAATTGCCACAAAGTTTTAGTTTCAGAACTTGAGATTGTTAGATCTCACAATACTCTGTTTTTGTGGCTTGATGACTCTTTATCTTTTTAAAGAGATATCTTTTAAAGGTGACATGAAATCCAGATTTTTTTTCTTTTTTTGTACCATATCCGACCCTCTTTTACTTTGTCTTCCAAAATATACCTGGTCTGAATGACCATATTCCTCATATTTATGGAGATGATGTGTACAGATGTGCGTGTAAAGGGGCCTTTTAACGCTTTAATGTTGAAAATTCTATCAGAAAGTTTATCTTTGTACCAGTTATATATAGGCTGTATATAATTATTTATTTATTTTTTACAAACTATTGTAAATGGTTTAGATATAACTTTTTTTGTGGCTGTGGGCTATTTCTTAACTGTTTTAGCTTATAATCGATTTATATAATCAATTTATTATCAATTATTTATGTACTTTCTGATGTAATATTTTGGAGAATGTTTAATTTTTATTCCTAATTGTTCTCCTTCCCTATACTGGCATACCATTATAAATTAAAATGTTGCTCTAAAAACCATTAACACACCCATGGACCCCAAATATAAAAGCTAAATTTCCTTAGTAAATTTCTGTAATAATTATAATAAATATAGAATGTTATGTAATAATTTGCAGATCAGTAGCTAGAAAGTTAGAAGTAAGACATAATGGAAATGCTATAAGCTATTTCTTCAATGTTTGAGCTTAGCTTACAATCGATTTATATAATCAATTTATTATCAATTATTTATTTACCTTCTGATGTTATCTTTTTTTTTTTATTTACAGTATGTTTAATTTTTATTCCCAACTGTTTCCTTTCATCCTTTAAGAAAACAAGATATTGCCATCATGCCATTGTAAATAAGAATATTGCTCTTAAATAAATGCCTGGTAAAAAACAACAACAACAACAACATACGTATTATTTTATAGTATATCCTATACTTTTTACTCACCCATGGACCCCCAATAAAAAACGCTAGATTTCCTCAGTAACATTTTATATTTACATTAGACTATTATGGTATTCTTTGCAGGTCAGTAGTTAGAAAGTTAGAAGACGTCATGAAAATGTAACAAAAAAAAAAAAAAAAACTTCCGCGTTTTCTATTCTCCACAGACCCCCAGCTCCGCGTTTTTATTCTCCACAGACCCCCAGTGTCAGTGAGTGGGTCTCGTGAAAGATGATCTGCCGGTAGATGGTCGGTGCGGCGCTGACATGCGCAGTGAGAGCAGCAGATGATGCTCTTCTCTCTCTCTCTGTGTGTGTGTGTGTGTGTGTGTGTGTGTGTGTGTGTGTCCGCTGATTTCATCTCTCACACACGCGTTCTTCTCCTCCATCCTCCTGGATCTTCCTCCGGAGCGGCAGCGCGGCTTTACGGTACGTGAGTGTGTTTGTGTGTTTGTGTATGTAAATAAAGGCGTTTACAGCAGCGCGCGCTGGACGCGTCTCAGCGTCTCCGATGCGCGTGCAGCAACTGGAGATAATAAACACAGCAGTGTGCATGAAGCGTTATGGTCATCATCTTAGGCAGTTCCTAGCAAACAACGGGTTTGGGCTTCATCATGGATATGTTCCTAATCAGCAGCATTTATAAGGCATTAACATCATTGACGAGTTGGACATCAGAAGTGGGAAGCATTTTTGAGCATAATCACAGACGTTTTCCAAGTCAGCAGCAGCTGTTGGCATCATATGTGTGTATAAGACATTTTTGGTCAACATCATAGACGCTTCCAAGTCAGCAATATTTTTGGCCATCATATAGAGTTATGACTTTGCGTGTAAGATGCAGTTCACTGGGTCTCAGAGACACAGCCAGTGTCAGACAGCCTGTTGCAGGATCCTCCTGTGACTAACATGATGTATTAAACATGTTGATGTCTGGAGAAGCTGTCTATCTATCTATCTCTCCATCACAACATTTTGTTAATGGCAACATTGCTTTATAGTAAATTCAGCTGATGCGTAGATAATGTATAGTACTCTATTGTACAGTATAGTAATGTATTGTACAGTAATTGTTTACTGTATTTTATTTTGCATCACCAATCTCTGAGTGAAACAATAACTTAGTTTTATAGACTGTATATTTAGACTATAGACTGTTTTATTTATTTGGAATTGATTGTACCATGAGAAGTGGGTGTTTGGAGTCGAGATTGGAGGGAGGAGTTAAGAAGTAAGAAGTAGGGTACAACAGGGCTAAAGGCAAACCTTAAGACTAATGTACGAAAAAAAAAAAAGTTTGTATTGAACATTGATGGAGCAACAGATTTTGTGTGAAAATACATTTAGTTTAAAAATCGTATAAATGTATAATTTGGCCCAGGTGGGCCTTTTACCCCACACACGGGGTCAAACCAGAGCATCATATATACAGATACAGTATGTGTATACACACATAAATATATAATATACAATAATAATATTAAATAGGCTACATAATTTATACATAAATATATTATATACAATAATGTTGTTAATACTTGTTCAAAACAATCACTTTAGCAAAGTTTGTACTATTTTCTGTTTATGTTGATTTTTTGTTCAATAAATATACGGTCATTCAAATGTTCATTTTAAAAAATACAGAAATTGTTTTATTTTAAAAAGTACAAATTCTAAAGGAAGAATTTGAAGGAATTTTGAAGGAGATCCCATAATCATTTAATATAGCTTTACAGTAGTAACAAAAAATTAAATTTTAGTATGTGATATGATTAATGTCATATTTTTAAACATGATGGTTTCATTATAAATATGGTGATTATCTCTAAGGTTGACACCCAACTTAATATATGATATTTACCATCTGAATCTAACCATGTCAACAAATGTAAAAGTACCAGTCAGTTATTTATTATCATGTTAATTATTGTGACTTTTCCACCAACAGTAACGCCTTTTACCCCAAATATCATACTGAACAAAACTGAAAATCATTAAGAAGACCGTTGTCTCAAAATATAGTCAATCAATTTAGCGATTCTCATTTGCTACATAAATCTACAGCATTTTTAAAAACATTAAATATTAGATCAAATTAGCACAGAATCAACCGAGATCGCATCAAGAATCAGCCAAATTTCCACGTGCATCTTGAAAAGCGGATGTTTTGGAAAGTGCTACGGCACGTTTATGTGCCATCTAGTGGTTCAGAGGAAAATAAATCAAAGGTGCTTTTACCCTGGTGCGACTTTGTATCCTACTTGTGATGTTAAACAAAAAGAAAAGTATTTTCAGATTAAAAATAAAGACAAGGACATGTGGAGAGTAAATAGGGTTGAAATACACCTGGTTTGAACCTGCAAATTGCTCTTCTGAAGATTATTGTATAAAACAGATGCTATGTTTTATAGCATGTGAAGTTAAATGAGCTTTGTACTAGTTTAAGACAATATCTGTCTTTGGATGAACCGTTATTGACTATATTGACTGTCATCTGCAGTGTGAGACCAGACCCTCACTTATGCATCTCAAGATAGTAGTTTAATTTCAGTTTAACATGTCCAATGTGAAAAGCTAATTAGTTTTGTTTAATGCAGTCAGTCAGAGAATGGAAAGGAACTTTGAGAGTCCAGACAACTAATGAATAAACTGATGATCACTCTTGAAATTAACTACAGAGGTGTATTTAGGAAGAGTATTTAGGAAGCTGTACTGAATACTAAACACAGTTTATTTGGGAGTCGAGAAGTTCTCAAGCGCAAGAATGAACGAGTCCGTAATGCATCTGAATCTGCACGGAGATGTAGTTTCAAGCAGAATGTGAGCTGTTTACTCTTTAGTAATCTTGTTTGGAATCATAAAAGTCTTCATTAGTTTCCTAATGTCTCCCATAGGTTCAGTAAAATAAGTACAGACTTGTAAAATAATTTGCAGTGAGATGTGAGTGTTTGTTTTGAGCAGCGCAGCTTTAGAGTTTCAAGAAATAAACAAAAATACATCTGAGCGATCTTATGCATCTTGCATACTGTATCTCAATGTTTAATAGCCTTTACAGACTTCATGTGAGGACACTAAACAAAATCAAGAGTTTGAACTGATTCACTAATTGAGCTTATCATCTCTAATCGCTTATCGTGCACCGCTAAACTTTAAATCAGAGATGCTAGTTGAACTAGATAAAAATAAATTAAAATAATTGCTATGTTTATTAGTGATGGGAGAAATTAAGCTTTTTGAAACTTCAATCAACTGACTGAACCTCGCAAAATGATTCACTGTTTGCTGGTCAAAACTGTGTAAATGCAACAAAAACTAGGAATGCCTCGGTCAAGTTTTTTGTGCCCCTGAACCGATCCGAGTCATTGGATATTTAGTATCTGCTGTGCCGATACCGATCCGATACTTGTATTTTCCTGCTTGGTGCACACTTGAAGCACATTAAAGTTATTTAAATCAATCCAGTGCATACAGGGATGTGCAGAGTTTCTCATGGGCTCAGTTGTAAAAAAAAAAAAGGGGGGGCATCAATCGCTACAGACTGGAGCAATTCCAATATAGCCTAACAAATAATACACATAAAGTCCAAACTAAGCAAGAGGCAACACATAGCAACGCGTTATGGCAGTGAAGTCTCAGATCTGACAGCAGATACAAAATATACAGTATTTTCAAGTGATTCATTACAAAAGAGCGTATCAAATCTGCTAAACACGGAAGCTCGAATTGGGGTTCAGGATAAAAAAAAAAAAGAAAAAAAAAAGGCTTAATCGGCCCCAATACTGATCCTTAAGTTCGGCTTGGGACATCCCTCATAAAAACACCTTTTACAGATAAAATGCAAGTGTTTTATTGAAAATAATGGAGGACAGACCAGGTCGACGTCAAAGAACCAGTGACAGCGAAAGCTGAGTGTGTTGTCGGCTGCGTCTCGGCCTAAAAGCTGCGCTTGAACACACCAGAAGGACTAAAGGCGTCTAGAGCGTATTCTGCCCAAGCCGACGGTTCAGCATCGTTGGCTCTAGTCGGACGCCGTCTATTTTTTTTTTTGGGCCGATTTAGCATTGAATCTGCGTTTGGGCCGTCGGTGAGAGAGAGAACTCTGATTGGCTGTTCAGCTGGGTGAACGAGTCAGTGCACGAATATAAGCGAAAGAGATAAGAGCGAAGAAGTCAAGGCCGTACAGACATAAACAGGCTGTGATCATTTTCCGTCGTCTTACCTGAGCATTCGAATGCATGAATATTTAAAAAATAACATGACTGATATTCAAAATGGTAGGCAAGCTCTGCTTCGTTTACGGTTTGTATATCTGCAGTCCTAGTTTCAGTTTCCCTTGCTGCGAACCATTGAAATTTCTGAATGTTTCCTGAAAGTTACGAAAACTCGTTTAGTGAAATCACGCGACTTTGGCTGTTTGATCACTGGTTCGAAAAGAATGATTCGAAAATGTTTCGAAAGCGGCCAACGCATTAGTAATATTCATTATTTAGCTTAATTTTGAAATCATTGAGTCCTGCTTCAAATGCAATTATTAAACACATAAATGAGTATGTATTTAGTGATATGTTGTGTACAGTATTTCTTGACATTCAGTCATTTCCACAGATGTTGTTTGTGCAGAGCCACATGCATATGATGCATTTACACTTCTCTTAACTGCATTAACACTGTTGTGTGAGTGTGTGTGTGTGTGTGTGGCCGTTTCCCCCTCGGCCAGTCTAACACACCTGTCCGTCATCATTTGAGCGTAATGACTCCATTAAACTGCAGTGGCGATGGTTAACGGTAATGGAACATTCTGGATGGAGCTCTCGATGTGGGCTTTGTGCTGTAGGTTGTAGTCTCAGATTGATTGTCTTTTATTCAGACCATTTTGTGCACCACACTCTGCTCTGGCTAACCTGTTTTTTGTTTTATTTGCTGTCAGTTCTGGCTCATATTTTATAGATTTTCATGGCGAGTTCACATGTGCAATTAACATGGTGCTGCTGGCTCAGTCAGGTGGTGTGAATATTTGTCTCCAGAGATGTCTGTCATGATTCTGTGTGGAGCGGGCCTTGGGGGAACGAAATTAAAGGGTGGCTCTAGCCAAAATGCAACCTAAGGTCTTTTTGTTAATCTACCCGAGGCAAACTTTCGTTTGAAAGCATAATTAGGATGGAAACGCCACTTTTAAGTTTGACCGTATTTTAGTTTTAGGTTAAATTGCCTTTTGAATGGGAGTGAATGGGGCACGACTATGATAGCATCAAAAATCGCTATTTTTAAAACACTAAGACAACTCTACACATGCATTGAGAACATAGTTTGTGTACACAGAGTTTACTAAAAAGAAAGATTTTGAACAACTCACTGTCTCTTGTGTCCGCAGGCATTTTGACAGTCAAAAATAGTCGATTTTTCTTTCTCTTTAGCAAACTCTGTGAACACATACAATGTTCTCAATGCTGGAGTTCATGTGTAGACCTCTGGTGATACTGGAGCAAAGTGTCATGTTGTGTCGAGTCTTCTTAGTGTTTTAAAAATAGCGATTTTTCATGCTATCATAGTCGTGCCCCATTCACTCCCATTCAAAAGGCTATTTGACCGAAAACGAAAATACGGTCAAACTGAAAAGTGGCGTTTCCATCCTAATTATGCTTTTAAATGAAAGTTTGCCTCGGGTAGATTCACAAAAAGACCCTAGGTTGCATTTTGGCGAGAGTTATCCTTTAAGAATATAAACGGGCAGTGCTTGTGCAGGGAAACCCCTCCAGGTCACAGGACAGAGGACGAGAGCGAGCTGAGTGAGTGTGTTTTCTGCTGCGGAGACATCAGGAGAACGAGATGAAGAGTTTGAGTCATGCTGATGAAGAGTCACATGCTTGCTGTGCTCGTGCATCATCATTTGACTTTCTTTCCTAAGTTTTATAGATATTATGAAGAAATTGGTCGCTCTTTTTCCATGCAATACCAAACGATGAATGGGGACTGAGGCTTTCAAAATTAAGGCTTTCTTAAAGTCCCCCTGTAGTCAATCATTTTATCACTTAAAACTTCACCAAAATTAAATATTTAAATGTTTTTTCCTTGAAAAAAAACTCGACACCCTTGCCTCATTTAGTATTCGTGGTTCTATGAATATGCAAATGAGCCCCACCTCCACTCACTCACACGTTGATCTGATTGGTTACCAGGTAGTTTGTGACGTCAGAAACACCAGCGATTTCATAATTGCACATACTTCGTTCTTTGTTATCTACTTTGTTCTCTCCATGAGGATGCGGCTGAGAGGGTGTTAAAATAAAATAAAATAAATCACAGTCAGTGTTATTTTAGTATAATTAATATAGTATTAAAATATTTATTCATAATTGTAATATTTAATATTTTCCATTTTATTTTAAATGTAGTTTGTTTTAGTAATTTTGTTGTGTGTTTCTGTCATTTTTTGCAATTTGTTTTGAGTTTTTGTTGAATTATTTTCAGTTTTACAAAAAAAATTGAAATGTTGCCTTTGCAAATAACTGCAAATACAAATTTCAGTTAAAGTTAAATTTTATGTAAATGAATAGAAATGTTTTTCAATAGTTTTAGTTAACAATAATAAAGCTGCTCTGAGGAACAACTTACATTTCATCTTACTACTGTCTGGCTTCAGTATGTAACAGTAGCGCACAATTTTTTATGATTATTTCCTGATTTTTTTTATGGTGCTTTTAGGTCCTTTTGAAGCGTGAATGCATCACTCCCCATTCATTGTAATTGCACGGAAAACAGCGGCCAGAAAAACACTTCGAAATGCTTCTTTTGTGCTCCACAGAAGAAAATCACATGGTTTTTGAGCAGCATGATGACAGAACTTTTATTTCTGAATGGACTGTTCCTTTCAAAATTCAAGCCCTAATGCAAAAAGCCACGGCAGTCAAAGACATTTAAAAATCGCTTTACAGCATCCTACAAAAAAGGGTTGAAAAAAGTTTGAAAAAAAATCCTGGATCTTTTGACATGTACTAGAAAAAATATAAATTTAAATTTCAGAGCTCAAAATTTCCTCGTTCGTCCAAATCAGCTGTTATATAAACCAAGCCAGAAAACGACTCGTTTAGCTTTTGTCACATTATTATTTCATAGTGCAGAAGATCGACGCATACTTCATCATTGATTCTTAAGCCCCGCCCACCAATACACACACGGAATGTAGTAGTAAATACGAGACGGACACAAATACACGATTACTCCAGCAACAAAACCATAGAGACGCCTCTGAGGATTACAAGATGTTGTGTTGCCAAATTTAAAACTATGTAATGAGATATCGGACATTTTCAAGACAATTCCACATGTGTAATGGCGGCGACGTTGAAAATGATTTAAATATGCAAAACTTTTACCCAATCAGTAGGCGTTTACTTCCAAGTCTTGAATGCCCATCAAAACACAGTGTTCAAAAACAGGATGAAAAAATATCTTATTACTTCTAAATTAGGATGTTTTTTATGTCAAAATCTTGATAACATTATACGTGCACCTCAGAGAACATTATAAAATACGATAAAAATGCAGTTCATGACCCATTTAAACAGCAACTGAGAGATTTGTTGACATCACCAGAGTGACATTTCTTTGCAGGTGTGTGTGTGCATGTCTGCATAAGTCCATGGACGTGTGTTTGTGTCTGCGAGTGATGTTAAAGCGGTGTGCACACACACACACATTAGTGAAGAGTGAAGGTCAAGGAAAGGACCTTATATGAGCTCCGCTGACATTTGCCTGGCATTTTTGATTCACTGACGTCTTGTGATAGATCTTGTTCTGGACGCTCCGAGCGAACGCAGGTGATTATAGATGACCCGTTCGCTCTTTTGATGTTTGTGGAGGAATTCTGACGGTGTTTCATCGGGGGATTGGATATTAGAGGGCCTGTGGCGATGCTTGGCGTATGCTAATGTTGCATATATTAATAATGCAATTTCACATGTCATCGTGTGATGTGCTGTCTGTGGCATCAAATGAATTGCTCTTCGTCTGCAACCTGCTGACTCTGCTCACTAAAATGCAGAGCTTTGTTTCATGTACAGTCACTGTTCCAGGATCAGTGGGTAAGAGAACGGCCATCTGTCTGTCTATGAACAGACCAATCGCAATGAGTGTCTGAACTCTCAAATAAAGAGCTGTTAGATTTCGGCTGCTCATCTGTTTTGGTGTATTAAGGGTCCAAAATTAACTTTGTTCTCACTTCTCCTAAAGGCGGATGAAAATTCACCAACCACAAATTTTGATTTTGTTCCCAATTTATTAGTTTTGGTGGCTTAACGTGAAAGAATAGCGTTCTGAATAAATCTGATGCATAAAGAATATGATATTTTTGTTCACTGAGGTAGAAGTAATGAAGACCCTTGAATCTTCTTTGATACGTCTGTGTCTTTGATTTGACTCGTTCACGTCTCTTGCATTAGTCAGACTCTGAGACACACTATTGTTCTTACAATTCAATTGTATAATGTTGCAAATCCTAATGGAGTTACTAGGATTGGTGAAAATGCAGTTTGGGACTAAGCAAATATTGATTTTGGACCTTGGTTTGACAACAAAGAGTTCTGAAGTTAAATCAGTTTGTTTGATTATTGAAAAAGCACATGTCGACCCAAATCAGTTAAATATTTAATTTACACATGCAAATCGAAAGCTGCAGAGAATCGTTCTGGAGGTCAAGTCAAGTCACCTTCATTTATACAGCGCTTTTAACGATTTAGATTTTTTTCAAAGCAGCTTTACAGTGATAATAGGAAATTAAAGTAACGTTTTAAGATTGTTTAGCAGCTCTAGGATAAAGTTATTGTCCAGCTAAAGTTAGTTTTGATGGATTGATTCACTTCCGTTGTGAAGATCATTAGTTATTAACTCAGGGGCCGCTAACACGACACCGTTCTCACAGAAAACACTCCGGCCTGCTGGAATTGAATCATATTTCCCCGAATCAAATTGAATCACAAAGTACACTGTAAAAAAAAAAAATATATATATATATATTCGATGTTTAAACAAGATGGGTTACGTTTTACTAGAAAATACTATTTTAGCCTTTATACTTTAAAATTTCACATTGAATTCATTAGCTGCACGATTCATCGTCAAAAGATCATGATCTCAATTCAAACACCCATGTGATCTCAATGCTTAAAGGGATACTCCACCGTTTTTCATATTAAACTATGTTATTCCCTTAACTAAGACGAGTTGATACATACCTCTCTCGTCTCAGTGCGTGCACTCAATCGCTCTGGCGCGCGGCGACACTTTGATAGCACTTAGCTTAGCCCAGTTCATTCATTAGGGACCAAACAGATCATTGAATCATTCATTCAAGAGATTCGTTCAAAAACGCTGATTCATCCAGTAATGAAACAAGTGAAGTATTTATGAGTGAGTCATTGAATCATTAATTCATTCAGATTAATTAAACATTTTAAATAAACTGAAGCAATTAACATTTTGTCCGAACCTCTAGTATATTACATGTTATTTTGTGTTGTCTGTTCAGAATCGTTGGAGAATCTGATCTCTTGTTTAAACAAGCACAACAAAAAAATTCTCAAATTTACGCAAAGTCGTACAGCTCTACTTACTTGCCTTTTCTGAGGGAAAATAGTTTTAAAGTAAATCCTACACCACAATGTTTTTGTATTGCACCTAAACATTCACCTCAAAGTCACATTGTGATGCATAAAAATGCATTGCACACAGAGTGTCATGCTTGATCCATAAAAGACATGATCATTAATAACAATTATGAAGGCTCTGAATATGCGAGACACAATAATTAACATGATTAACCTACTCAAACTCTCAGGAATCGAGATGTAAGAGCCCTGAGTGAGATCTCCATGTTTTCATGTTGATTATGGGACCTTTGCTTAACATTTACACGTTGAATTATAGGTCTTATGTTTTAATTCTGCGTACGGCGATGCTGAGTGTCATTAAAGGACCTGTTTAAATAGCCAACTTTGAGTCACACAGCTGGTAAAAAAGCATATCAAATAAAATTGAAAATACCAATGTGTTTATTTAACTAAAAATGCATTGCAAATTTCATATTGTTTATTTCAATAATGATCATTACATAACCAGTAGACACAAATAAATGTAACATTACACAACTGAGCTGGACGATGACATCACGGTTTTCTCCAGAGCGGATATATATATATATATAAATTAACTACATTAATAACTTTTTTTACAACAAATGAACCATCACTGATCCTACTTAAGCTGGACTGTGATGCTATTTTCTTCTAGAAACAAACGTTGTTGCATTATTTTCCTGTTATCACTGTAAAGCTGCTTTGAAACAATCTGTATTGTAAAAAGCGCTATATAAATAAAGGTGACTTGACAGCTTTTTTCCATATTGAAAAATATACAGTACGTTCAAATTCCTCTTAAGGTTTGATTTGTGAACATCACACCATCAGTAAAGCTCTGTCTTTTCTTTTTCTTCCCAGAGAAGAACTGGCAGATTTTTATTTTGTAAAAAAAATTCAAAAATTTACATAAACCCCGCCCCCGGAACACATT
>FLSR01001393.1:0-18651 GCA_900092035.1 Leuciscus waleckii
TCTATTGTTTAAGTGTACTTCACTGTTGGAGTGTCACTGTTATACTTGCATCATAAATATTGTGCATATTTTCAATATTTAAATGACTTCAGGAAAGATGTCAATAAAACACAACAATAAATCTAATAATTGCACTTAGTGTTAGGTCCCACCTAATATGGCCTAATAGTCCTAGGAAAGCAACTATCTGTCATTTTACATTGCAGTCATTTAAATGTAAGTACAATATTTATTATAGCTGTGTGTCATAATACAGTAGTGAAATATGGTAGCCTACTGTTGCGTATGGGGAAAAGGTAGAGGAATTACTATGATCAAAATACATTTTCGATCCTTCTTTAGCAAGCTAAACATTTTATGACCATATATTTTGTCATATATTTTACATTACATGTTATAAATGTAAATATATTTCACACTTAACATCATATATTTTTGTTACTTTAAAATATATTTTATTTATTTTATTTTTTTCTGTATGGGATAATCCCCTGTTACTGCTGAACGGGGACGAACCGACTATCTCCCGCCTCGGCCTTCATCCTCCCGTCCCGCCGACAACTGGTGTCATGATCGGCAGTGCATGACCGCGAGTCAACTTTCCCGCGAGTGGGCGTGGTTTCAGCACAGCCAGCGGACACGCCCTCAGCATTTGAGAGCAGAGAATACTGCTTATTTTTTCAAGATTTTGATAGCTTATTTTATTTACTTGGCTGCTTTTTTTATCATTCAAATTTGGCTGGGGGCTAATAACATATGTGACAAACTCAGAACTTTGACTTTACAGGGACTTTAATATAAAGTGGGGGCAAATATTTAAACATTTAAGTGTCTTTAAAGTTGCAGTCCGTAGTTGTTCCTCTTTGGCGCCATCTCTGTTAGAAATCTGCAATTGCAGTTATTCGCGGAATTATCAACTTTACATGGGTTGTGCCTGGCACAGTGCGGATGAATCCAGTGTTTTGAGGAGAATGTGCGGCTGTCAGTCACCGCGCCGGTGTGGATACTGTCATTCGGAATCATATTCTACTTTTTGGAAGTATGATCAACATAAGAATTGTCAATGTGTTAATGTGTGATTAAATCTAACGATCGCTTATCATATCACGTCAAATCGTGCAAATTATACTTTGTTCTCAAATTGTTAATGTTAACAACATCAGCATTGCGTGAATACATTTAATGCCCTTCCAATATTATCCTTGTTTTCGCATGGGCCGGTTGCAGTCTCTTTTTTTCTGTAGCCACTCCAAAGTCCGAACGAAGTCTTTTGCATTTTACAACAGGTAAATCTCCAGTTGTCACTGGTGATTGTCGTTTCAACCTTTCTGGATCCGCCATCAAACTGATAACTTTAATTATATCAAGTGCTGTGAGAAAAGGCTATAAATCTCCACCTCTAACATCCTCGCACGCAATATAGCCTACTAGCCGAGACTCCTTCTTTATGACGTAATGACGCAAAGACATGCTCGAATTTCCCGCGGAAATCCACCAGTACCACTGGAATTAAAAACATTATTACAAGCTTACCATTTTGAATCGAGCTAAGGCAAGCATTTAGTTTTGAACACTGGCTGGTTATGTACTTGCTCAAAAA
Organism: Leuciscus waleckii; assembly: GCA_900092035.1. Taxonomy (NCBI): domain Eukaryota; kingdom Metazoa; phylum Chordata; class Actinopteri; order Cypriniformes; family Leuciscidae; genus Leuciscus; species Leuciscus waleckii. Next base: position 1,601 of record FLSR01001393.1, read on the forward strand.
TTTATTTGGGATCATTTTTAACCCAAAAAAAGCTACAGAATGCAGCTTTAATTACTATGTACTAATATTTAAATGAATAATTTGATACAATGCACTTATTGTGTACATGTTTTTAGATTGTTCGGTAACACTTAATTTGACAGTGTCATTGTTGTTATGTATGTTAAATGCAGTTCCTATAGTAATAACTATAAATTATGCATAATTACATGCTACCCTAAACCCCAAACCAAACCAAACCCTAATCCTAACCCTATAGTAAGTACATGTGGTTACTTTGTTACTCAATACTTAATGTACAATTATAGTGTAACAAAGAAACTTTAAAATAAAGTGTAACCCTGTTTTATAAACACCATGAACAAAATAAGTACTTAAAGATACCGAATATACAGTGTGACTCAATATCTTTATATTTATACTAATCTATGTTAAATATCTTGATCCAGATGAAATCAACCCTAGGATCTGGATTTGGGCTGCATTTAGACCTTTGCTCTAAAGGTGGCAGAATGAAACACTGCTGCAAATAGCTCCTCGAGGTTAATGCAGAAGAGACCGTGATGACATGAGTTTAATGAGGATCTTTCAAACTTGAAACTGAATCTTAAACAACATAGGCTCTTGTATCTTACAAACTCACAAACATGTTGTTGCTGATGCCTATGCTGGCCTCTGTAATGAAAAAGGCCTGAAAACGCTAATATCAAATTTCTTACCATTCTGTTGGGAAACAGGGCTGTTCATTTTCATCAATTTTGCCTTCCCTTGCTGCAGAACACACATTTGTTCTCCTTTTCCGGCTGGCTAATGGCATTAGCGTTATATTAGTGGAGGGGGGCCGTAAGTAGAACTGTTGCCCCAGAAAAAGAGGCCAGTTGGCTTGCTGTTTGCTTCTCCTCACTGTGAACGGATCAAATGAATGAGATTTGCAAATGGCTGTATATATACTTTGGCTAGCCTTTCATGATGATGGAGAGAATTTATTAAGGGAGACTTGAGAAAGCCGTATTAATCAGGTCTGTTTGCCGCCTCCAGACTTGTTACATCCCTTGCAAGGATATCGGGGTCGGTAATGCCTTTACATAAGTCTTTCTTGTCTCAAGTTGGTTCTTTCATAGTTTGGCACCAGAGTCAGGCTGCCTTACGACAGGCTGGCCGTGGCGCATGGAGGCGGCTTGCTTGACCATAGATGTGATTAGGATGAAGTGTAGACCATGATCCACTCAATTTTGAAGGACATTACCCTAATGCTGCATCGGTGGACTGTCACAGTCGGTTGCAGCAAAGGGTGTAGTTCAGGCAGGCTGTAATCTCAGCAGTCACTTTTATTAACAATACAAACAAAATAAACAAGCAGGAAAAAGCAGGTGTAATAACCAACTAAACCTTGATGAGAAGGGAAAAGGAGCATCTGAAAATGAGGGCTATTTGTAAACAGACTAGGAGGAGGGAGAAAACAAGACTGTGGGATTAAAAAATAGCCAAATGAGTAACCATAGCAATCAGTGAACTGGGACAAAGAAAATACACAACACCTATGTACTAAAAAAAAATGTCCTTTGCGTTTTTGAAAAGTTATGCATACAGACGACAACGTTGTCAAAGCAATCCCTGTTCACAGGGATCCACGGAAACAACTAAAAATGCTAAATTATTCATGCCAGGCCAGTAGTTGGAGATGTCACTTTGTAAAGAAACAATACGCATGACATCACCATTTTCACAAATGCACGTTTTTGTAGTTTACACAGAGACGATAACGATTGTTTTCAAAAACTTGCACTTTTTAAACCTGTTTTCAAAAGTTTTCATTATCAGGCCCCTTTTTTGCTGAAAATGGTGTCATGTAAACACCCCCTAACGGACTAGGTACAAACAGAAACTTTGTGTGACAGGGACAATGGATTTATTTTTTTATGTTGGATGCAAATAAATTACAAATGCATGTAAATTAGTTGTATCTTAATCATACTTGTCATCACCACCAGGTGAAGTGTGGCCATTGTGTGTTAACGCATTGGATTATTTAAAAAAAGAGTGATTTGTTGAAGAGATATAATTGCTTCATTTTTTTATTTCCAATGACCTTTTCTTGTGCCATTATCCACAAGGAAGCTTTTGATTTTTAGAGCCAGTAATAGCCTTTAGTTAGAGCAAATGTGCCTTTAATATCACTGCAAAATGAGTGATCACCAAACTGTTGCTTTTGATAATTATCGTAAATAGAGAGGTGATAACTATGCAAGATGCCCATGTAAAAAGAAACAATATTATTTTACGTATAAAAGATTATTGTGCTATTATTGCTCTTGACAAGATAAGAAAGATATATATATATATAAATATAAATGTATACATATACATATACATATAAATAGATAGATAGATAGATAGATAGATAGATAGATAGATAGATATAGGAAGTTATGGTTGGAAATATTGATAGGCTTGTCCTTTTGTTTTAAATGGCAACTAGTCTTTAGTTTTTGGCCTGTTATGCCAGAGAAGTGCTGTGCAGTTTAACATTTATATCTGCAATTTTGTGGTACATTAGCATATAGATGAGCTCAAAGCCAATGACTAAAAACAAGAACGCTCTTTAAGAAGGAAGCTGTCAGATTCTCTTTTGGAGGTGAAAAAAAAAAAAACTACCAATATAGGTATACCAGTCCTGTTATTGACTTCATACTGCTCTTCATGAAAGCTTTTGGATTTAGCTGTGGGTATGATGCATTTTAATTCCTGAAATACTGAAGCATTTTCTGCTCCTGTTCCTGGAAAATGTCTAATATTCCCCTAGCCATTAGAGCAAAACATCTCACCTGATGACTCCTACAGGAAAGCTGCCTACTCCATTACAGATGCCCCACCATGTTTTACAGTTGGCATGTGATTTGAAGGCATGCTTGGTTTTCGGCGATTTTCTAAATGTTTCGATTTTTTTGCACCCTCAGATTCCAGATTTTCAATAGTTGTATCTCGTATCGAAATATTGTCATATCCTAATAAACCATACATCAATAGAAAGCTTATTTTATTCAGCTTTCAGATGATGTATAAATCTCAATTTCAGAAAAATGACCCATGTGACTGGTTTTGTGGTCCAGGGTTCACGTATGTCATGTTATGTTCTAGATGTGACTGGTTTTTGTAGGGCTCTTAAAAGCTTGACAATTATTTTTATCAACCCAAGTACTCAAGAAAATGATAATACATTGATTCTTGCATGTTTCGTGACATGAAATTAAATCTAGTGAGGAGCACTAAAAACAAGATTAGTTTTATCTGAAACAAACAAATGTGAATTTGGCAACAGTTTATTGAAAAGTTGTTGGTGTTTCACTGCCTTTAGTGTTCAACCAATCAGTGTCATTTTTTTTTTTTACTTCGGCTTTAAGAGATATTTGTCAGACATGCATTGTACAGCTCAGGTGATTGGCTAAAAAACATCCGATACTGAACAAACTGATATTGATCAACATTATCACTATATGACACTTGACCAGAGCAAGAGTGCTTTTCCCAAAAGCATCGTTAGCCAACTATGTTCGCAAGTTCCGTCGTTATCAGCATACAGTAGTTCAACGAATCAGTGTTTCCCGAAACCATCGTCTAACAACATTCGCAAACAGTATAGCAAAGTTGTGTAGTTGGAATGAAGCAGAGTTTCTAGTTTGCATGACATGTGGACTTAATAAATCCTTATTTTGAGCCAAATAAGCAAGCTGACATTCAGTACAACCTGTGTCTTTTATTTAGAATACATACAAATGTCATTTTCGGCTTTTAGTTTTTCAAGAGATTTAAAGCACCGTTTTCGAAGAGTGCGCATGTGTGAACGTGCTCCACTATGTAAGAATGAGCCTATGATTGAATCTGGAAATAAAGCTAAATAACTGAGAAAAATCAGAAATAGTTCTCAGATGTCATGTCCGTAATTTATAGCAAAACATTTAGTGTTAATTCGATCTAAAACAGATTAATTAAAATAAGTTATTATGGTGCGTTCAAGTCCTCCTGGGAAGTTTGTACGTACGAGGTGGGAAGTCGTGTTTACGACGTGAGGTGCGTTCAAGTCAGTTTCGTCGGAGCAAGATGGCGGTGTACCTTCTTTTAATGAATTACACGACAATACAGCAAGGTTTGTTAACTCTGCTTATAGGAAATGAAGAACAAAGAATGTGCATCAGGTGTGTTTTGCTTGTTATGTTTTTAATTAACTTATGAAGCCAATGTAAACTGTATCATTATTTAATTATTATATATAATTGTTATATTACAATGATATAATATTTTGTGTAGAGAGCTTACTTTGTTATAAATGAAAAAGCCTTACAATGTCACTTCTATATACCTGTAAGTATTGTCATATATATTTTCCTATCACTTTTCTCCCTCGGTCATGTTCCAGACATGCAGTTCTACAGTGCTACCCACTGACAGCCCAAGGAGTTCTGAAAACTGGTTTAGAATGGGAAGTCCTTCTGAACATGGATCGCCGCAGTTTTCGAAGTCACATTCACCTCACCAGAGCGCAGTTTAACTGCTTTGTTGATCAGCTGAAAAGATCAGGGCTTTCAGATGATCAGCAGCCTGGAGGTCTAGCCCGACCTCCTGTAGTTCAGAAAGCCTTGTGTTTTGTGGTACATGAGCAACCAAAATTCCTTCAGAGAAATTACTGTCAAGTTCAATGTTTCCCATGGAGCAGCTCATAATATTGTCCTTGAGATTTTGGATGTCACTTGCTCGCTTGCTCACATGTACATAAACCTGGCCCACCGATTGTGACAAAAGAGTAATTTCAGCTGTGTTTTATGTGGCATTAGGGGCATCATTGGGGCCATAGATGGGTGCCACATACAAATCCAAGGGCCAGTTGTCAGAGGAGGTGATTATCTGAATAGGAAAGGCTACTATTCTCTTCTACTACAGGGCATTGTGAATGACCAAGGACGCTTTCTAGACATTTTAACAGGTGTCCCAGGCAAAGTACATGACTCAAGAATGTTACGAGCCTCTACATTTTTTGAAAAATGGCTGCAAAAGATGGGTACAATCTTCTCGGTGATACAGCATATATCTCTGCTGACATATCCCTTCCTCATTACGCCCAAGCGTGAAAACGGTGCACTTACTGATGATGACCTGCAAAGGAACGTGAAAATTAGCCGTGGGAGGGTCGCAGTCGAGCAGGCCTTTGGGAGGATGAAGTGCATGTGGAGATTAAGGCTGCGTGATCTTCAAAATACGAGGATAAACATTTTGGTGAAAGTAACTGTGGCAGCATGCACACTGCACAACATGAGTTTAAAAGAAGGACAGTCAAATGAATGTGACAAACATCCCCATGGATGCCCACAACTCCAAGATGAGAACCTGCAATCTTGTATTGTACGCATTTCTGACACATTTCCAGATTACATACATAATTTATAAGTAACTGTTTAGACTGTTTAAAAAATAAAAATAAAATAAAAAAAAACATTTTAAAGTTGTTTTGAACTATGGCTTTTCCTGAAATGTGTCAATTTTGTAGCAGAGAATATTTATCACTTTTGTGATGTCAAAAGGTATTGAACAATCTTCTGCAATGGAAGAATGGACCAATTTTATTACTTTATTACGATGGTGGCCTACTACTGGAGGGTGAATGTGTGGAGAACTTCAGTCGGCCAGGGAGAAGAGGGTCTTGTGGAATATTTTCGGAGTACCTCAGGTTTCTTTATTTGAACACCCATTGAATCGCCAATAACGGGGAAGTCAACATCATGATTAGTTCCGATCAATTCTTCCATCTCACTATAAAACTCAAATTCAATGATACCTCGTCCAGTGGATTTATTGTTGTCTTAATTTTTTCTAAAGGCATCCTCCAGGGTTGACCACTTTCTCGAGTGAAATTGTGATGTGGGGGATAGGTGTAAAATGGTACTGAATTAGAAGGTACTGAAGTAGAAGGAGGAGTTGTAGGAGATGTGGTGAAGTCAGAGGGTTCAGGGTCGGAGCAGGTAGAGTAGGATGGCAATGTGTTAAGCTGCGTTCACACTACACGCGACAAAGCGACACGATACCATTCATTTCAATGGGGAGCGGGCGACTTCCGGCGACACGCGCGGTCGCGACCGTTGAGAAATAAACTTTTTTTTTTTTTTTATGCTCATGGTTTTCTCTGTCTATATCTCATTTTGCACATAGAAAATATAGTTCCAGTTCAAGTCTGATCAATTCTAGAGGCTTTTCGAGATACAGGTTTGAATGGGAGACGGACTGTCAGTGGGTCAGTCCTGTCCCTGTCAATGAGTAGAAGGCAAACAGCACTGTCTGTCTAAGAGTGCAAATTTGTCCTCTAGGGTTTTTGGGTATCTGTCCCTTACTTTTCCAAATTGAAGGTGGCAGGCAACTCTTTTCACCATTTGGAGCATTAGCACAATTCTACATTAATGGGCAAAATCGTTTTGGTGGACAGCCATTAGTCTGAACTCTCCATATATCTGGTCTAACAAAAGATGATTATGGTAAATTTTTACCTCTTGGGAAGGGGACTGATCCTCCAGGAGGCACAAGCAAATTCAGTAATCAGTCTAGTGACAAACATGATGGATCACTCAATGCGTTGGTGCTATAAACTAATGCATCAACACCATTACAACAATGACTCCAATCTGCTAGTGACCTGGCTGAAGGTAGATCTAGACTAAGAGTGCTGAAAATTGCTAGTGTGCCAAGATTATGGGCCTAGTCGTCTAAAATATTTCATCTACTGGATTGTGCAAAGTTGAAGCTGGCATTAATCCATTCTTTTATTTTAAAAGAAGAAATCATTCACTTGAAATGATGCATGTTCCAAATTCAACAAAACAATTAAAGTTAAAGGAAAGTTTGCAAATTATAAGAGCAACTCTTTGCACTGACCAATAAAAATCAATATAAAATGAACTATAGTGCAGGAAATACAGATGTCACCATGTTTACCAGCGAAAACAAGGTGGCATCTGCAAGTACCTGCTGTTATTTTTTTCAGAACTAGCCCTTTCCAAGCCATAGAAAACAATGGCACTTTAAAATTTTTGTAATTTATTTTAACAGATTTCATTCAATTTTAAGTATGCCTAAAGCATCCAAATACTTTTTGTAACCACTGTATGCAATGTAAGATATGACTGCAAGTATGTCATTAACCATGTCCATCTATGACACTCGAGCTACTAAACACGAGGTGTTCAGTAAAAACACGTCCTTAATTCATTTGCTGGCTAATGTTTTTTTGCTCTCTTCTTGTTCATGCCAAAGCAACAGTTGTGTCTTGCCATAGACAGATGCATTTCACTGACTTGGTGCCAATAACATGAATCTGAGTCTTACTGCCACATCTGGCCACTGTGGTTATAAACCTGGTTATAAACACAGGTTATAAACATGGTCTGAATCATACTGGTAAACAAAGTCAAATTGGCACACATGGCAGCCCACATCAACATGTCAAAAACTCCTGTTTGGTATCAAGAAATGTGACTTGTCCAGACGCAAAGTGGCAATGAAGAGGAAATAGCTACTATTATTCCTATTGTCAGAAGAATTATAATTTGGAAAACAAATAGTGTTGTATCTCTGCATATCCTGTGGTTCAAACTGTGGAGCATGACACAGACCATTCCAAGGTCATTGGTTTGATTCCCATGGAAAGCAAAAGCAATTCAATTTTAATTTAAGTTTTTCTAATGCGCCTTATAATTTATGTCTGGCCTTCAAATGTGTGGCACATTTTGCTAATTGTTAGGTAAATATGTCACATTGACTGCACCGAAGCTGTTATCAGCTGTTTTCTGAATTGCTGAAACACATTTATCAAAATCCATCACTCACTTTCTCAAAACCTTAAACATAAAACCTAATCTTCAAACTACATTCAGGGAACATCTGACTCTTCTGGCAAAATCAAAAAATCGCTTCAAAACCATTTTAACTGTGCTCAAAATCAAATAATGCTTTCAGATCATACACACATCAGTCAATGTATAAACACTACATATCATTTTTTAGACACGACTATGAAAGTAAAATAATGACAAATGTTTTTGAAACAAAAAAGCTTGTTGAATTGCACTACTTGTAAAAAATATGCATTGCATTGATCCTGCTTGCATTTTAATGCATTTTATTTTTAGGGCTTGTATTTTTATGGGCTGAAATTCAACATGGTTGTATATTTAAGCTGTGAATATTTCAATTCAAAACATTTCACATACTTTAAATTGCGGTCTTTGCTGCAAAACTGGGGATTCCCTCAATACATCATTCTCCATTCCCCTGCGGTCAGGACTCTTTCAAGTTTTTCTTGATTGCTTAAACACCATAACCAGGCTTTTGAACTAAAATTTCAAAACCATAATGCCATTTATCAAAAAGCACACCCATTTCCCTAAACTATAAACACTATTCCCCTGTTTTAACACATGAGTCAGATTGGTTGAATGTCACTGCAAAACTCTACACGCAAATCCTTTCATTTCTCATTGCCTACACCATGTTGTCATTTAGAAAGCACTAGCAGTCAATATTGTTCACTCAAGTAAGCATAGCTTCAGCTCAGTTTGCACACAATTACCTAGTGAAAACACTAAGAGTCAAAATTGATCACGCACCAATCAGAACCTTCAATAGATGGATAAAAGGGCCAGAGTTAATTTATTGGGTTTTAGAACAATGGTTCCAGAATGACATGAAGGGGGAGATCGAGGACACTGGAGTGGAGGAGGAGGAGTAAGGTGAAGGGCAAGGGCAAGGAGACAAGTCTCGGAGGAAATTCGTGCCACTCTAGTTGCCTATGTCTTTGTCCATGGTATGACTATGAGGGAGGCTGGGCTACGAGTAAGGCCAAATTTGAGTCGCTTCACCGTCGCCTCGATCATAAGAACCTTCAGGAAAGAAAAACAGGTACAGTAGACTGCTCAGTACAGTAGACAGGTACAGTAGACTGTACTTCAGACAACACATGTGTTACAACACATGCATGTATTGTAGCTGTTGCACTATATTACTGTAATAAAAATAAATGCATCAAATTGCCTCACAGATAGAGTTTTCTGAATGCTTCCATTTTGTAACAAGGATGTGTTACAGTTACAGTAATCTGTACTTCTAATTTTTCTAGGACACAGAGATGATGAAATGGAAGAAGCCTGTCAAATATTTCAGTTGATGCGTGCCACTGCCTGGCTAGGGCCAATATAGCCTGTGATGTGGACAAGATTCTCTGGCCTGACCCAGACCAAAGACTGGATGCTGAGGCAGAATAATTAAATATATGTATATTTTGTGTGTGTGTTGTACTGTGTAGGACATGAATGAATAATAATGTGCCAATGTATCCATTGGTTGTGTCTTTTGTGTTCATCATGTGGAAAGGTTTGTGAGGGGGGAACCACTAGCAACTTAACTTACCAGTTTTGGAAATGTTGTTTTGAATTTATTGCACCAGTGTGTAAGACTATGTGTAGTGTGTGTGTTTGTGAGGGCTTGTGTGTGATGTCTGAGGGCAAAGTTTGGTTTTTCAGCAAGAGTGAATGATTTTGAGTGTAGACCTTCATTTTGACTTGAAAAAAGGATGTTTGGGGAATTTGGTGAGACGTTTGGATTTGTGTTTACTGTTTTGAGAATACGAGGCATAGTTTCAAGAAATGTGGTTTAGCAATTGAGAAAAACTGTAATGCTTAATGAACTAATACAGTAATATAAAAGACCAAACTCACACCTTATTGGGGATGTAGGCTATACTAGATATAGGAACAGGCAAGTGGACTCAGAATATGAACGTAATGTGCAAAGTTTCACTTTAAGCGATTCCCAGTGAAATTCTGGAATAAAGTTGGCATGGCATCTACATGAACACTTTACTGTTGGTAAAGTGGTTTTATGACAGTAAGTCATTCTCTTCAAATGCTATTGAAGTTAGAAACGTGTGTACCAATGTCGTATGTAACTTTAGAGACAGTCCCTAAATGTGCGAATATCGAATATGCAGTATTTTAATCGGCAATCTACTGATATTCCTGCCGTTCCCGGATGTCAAATGTTGAATTTTCTGTCGAATTTGAACCACCGAATTTGTGGAAGCGAATTTGTAAAGCGAAATAAAATTGACCCGCAAATTTTTAAACATAATTAATATTTTGGAAGTAAAATCTGAAAGGTGAATATGGATAATTGAATTTTTAATAATGGAAACGTGTGTGAAATGTTTTGAATTGAAATATTCACAGCTTAAATATACAACCATGTTGAATTTCAGCCCATAAAAATGCAAGCCCTAAAAATACAATGCATTAAAATGCAAGAAGGGTTAATGCAATGCTTATTTTTTCAAGTAGTGCAATTCAACAAGCTTTTTTTGTTTCAAAAACATTTGTCATTATTTTACTTCCATACACTCAGAGGTGGGTAGTAACGAAGTGCATTTATTTTGTTACATTTACTTGAGTATTTTTTTGGTAAAATTGTAGCTTGACGTCGTCATATCAGATTCTAGTCAGAATATGAGTCTGATACTGCTCCATTTGGCTGTGATTAAGGGGCGTGTTTCAACCGAACCAGGAAATAAAATGCTTCTGCACTCAATTGGATAGACCTACAACCAATCAGAGCAATGGAGTAAGGACGTATTTTCTTTATTCATCTTTCCGATTGACAAATGCCTTGATTGCGGTTCTCTGTTCCTCTTTTAAAATTAATGCGCTGTCGCTATCTTCTATAACAGACGCAATGGCGGAATCTACACATCTCAATTCTCCAGCGGCATCTTTCAGCGGCATCTAGTTGCAGTCATCTTTGTTGTAAACGAATTCAACCCAAGCGTTCTTTGGTGACGTGGATGATTACTGTTGATCATCTGACAATTTGATCCGAACAGCTCTGGTTCAAGCATAGTTGCTTGGTCGAACTTCCCGACCTCAAATGTCGTGGGCGGGGCTAAGTTTGGCAGGCATCGAGGCTAGTAAAATTGTACTTTTAAGAGTAGATTTAAATGTGGGTACTTTTACTTTAACTCGAGTACATTTCTAATGAAAAAAAAACGTTGGGCGACGTTCCTCTCGTTACTTTATTTTAATGCAATACATGTTGTTAAATGCGTAGTTTATACCAAGCGCGCTGTATCTTTTTCCTGGGCATGAGCGATGCTCAATTCACAAATGAATCATTCTTTTGAGTCGATTCTGTTCAAAGACTTCATCAAACAAGTTGGCAGATCTGTCTAAATCGGTTCGCGAATCAGTTTGAATGATCTGTTCATGCAGTTTCCTGCACACACTGAATCGTCTGAAGCGCTTTCTATTCACACTCGACTCGGAGTCGTAACAGGAAGATTTAAGAACATCAAGAGCGTTAGATGAAGTGGCAGTGGACCTACAGTAGGCTACAGTCAAGTGAGAGCAAATCTGCAAATGCATCATATTTTTGCCGGCGATGAAGATCTTTATTAATTGAACATCTTTGTAAGCTGTCAGTGAATGAATGATTCCACAGGACGATACATTCGATTCATTTTATTCAGGTTATACATTTACAACCAAACAGATTATTACACCACGATAGCACTACTACAAAGTATGACATTACCCGTTTTTTTGGATATATACATTAATTTATACATTAAATAAGCTACCATTGTCCACAGTTTTGAAATGAACACCCGCCATCCCTCGGTAATGTGTGTGCAGTAATGTGAATGCAAAACTCTGCAGAGTCACTTAATTTTGACATTGTCTAATAATCCAAATGTTGTTGTATAAGTTACTATTATACAAACCAAAGGACAGGTAATGATTTTTGGGCTACATATGGCAGAAATAATGCTTGTCTCTTCTGTTTTTGTTGTAAAGATAGCCTATCTAATTATGATAATAATAGTAATTTAAATGAAAAATATCTAAATAATATCATGTTGTAATAAGATCATGATATAGCCTAATAACATCATGATCATTGAAAAATATCAATATCATTAAATGTGCTAGAAATAAGATAAGAAAATGTTGCTGGACTGTCGCCACAGGCAAGTGTTTCCAATGAGAGCTAGAAAGCCGCTTTAGAAGGCAGAAGCCTATGTAGACAGCAAGGCAGCTCACTGAATGTTTGAAACCTAGCTGCTGTCTCAGGTTAATCTCACCACGTGACTACAGTGATAATCGGTTTACCAATACTGGAATTTCCAACATACATGGAAGAAGACAGTGATAATACTTTTATTCCTCGCCAATTTCCAGGGGGTTAATTGCAGTTCCTCAGAGCAATGTGGGTCTAAGTGCCTTGCTGAAGGGGAAAGTGATGGCAGAGGATTGTAAATAACCTAGTCACTGTCGTATTTCCATACCTCAAATAGATATGTGCTTCTAACCACCACTCTTCCATTTGATGTCCAAGTCTACTCAGACCCCAATAATGATGCTTTCACTTGGACCTACTTCCACAAATCTGTTGCTCTCATGGAAGCAAATAGTCCATCAAGAGTCGCAATTATCCATTGACTTTGTTCCATTATCCAGTGCTTTTAGGTTTCAAGCTTTCTTTCTTTCTTTCTTTCTTTCTTTCTTTCTTTCTTTCTTTCTTTCTTTCTTTCTTTCTTTACCAACAGCTTTGTCCTCTGGTGCAAATAAATATTTTGAGCATGTAATTTTCGCTTCATCAAATGTTTCATCAAATGTTTCATGACTGTTTGATGCATAAGGCATATTTATCACAATGCGGTGTGCTGTTGTGTGTTAGCAATGAATTTGCAATATGTGTAGCTTTTAACATAGTAACAAACTATACAGAGGGCCTCTCATGTCCTTTTACAAAGTTTTGATTTACTTTTTGGGGACTAATAGGTTTTTATGCTTAAATGTAAAAAACAAAAAAACAAAAAAAACACGCTCCTGTTTAGCTCCTGTCTCTATGAAGCCCCTGTACATTCCCAGAAGAAAAAAAGACTAAGGAGTTCAGAAACAATGCACACTGATACATCAAATAACTCCCTTGGAGTGGCTTTGTAACTTTGCAGACCTTTTTCATGCTCAAACATTTACACACTAAATAAAGTAAAAAAAATAAATTAAAAAAAACCCTGGCCGTCGTTATCTTTATGTTTTCTCTTATTCTAGTGGTTTGACTCACCAATGTATTTTAAGATTAGTGTGCTAGAAGACATGAAATTAGATTTCTGTGTATGTGTATTTCCTTGACCCCGCGACCCAATCCTGCATTGAGCACAAAGCGCCTAAGGGTGGATTTACGGCTTAAAATTCAGTTTAATACTCATTTACAATTGTAATAAGAGTGGAATCATTTGTTAAATTTTGAATTATGTTTTCTAAAAAATGTAATAAATTATGCTCTAAAAATACGCTTATGGGTGAAAGAAAAAATGTATTAAGAATCCACGGGAGTGTTCAAGCAACACTGAACATGCAATACATGTTCCTCATGTGTCGTAACTGAACACATTTCATTTAACTGGGCCAGTGTTGTCTGTACCTTCAAAACAAGAACAAATCTGAAAAAAACATATATATATATACTTTTTCATCCTCTCTTCCTTCTTTCTCTCAAAGAAACTTTTCAATTCTGAGCACGACCACTATAGTCCTTCAAGGACAGTCTGCCTGCAAAGAGTAAATATAGCCTTTACAATTCCAAGGCTGTTTAAAGCAGCAGACATTATAAAGCAGAGAATCCTCACAAATGATGGCACTAATTTCTGAAGAAAACATATCACTTGAAAAAAGTGGAAAGCTAAATTAGATGCAATCTTCAAACTTCCTTGTCGCCATGTAAGATGAACCACAAGTGTAGGTGTTTATTTTATGGTATTTGCTCAATTTTTGTATTATTCAAAGTTTGAAACTTGAACAATTGATCAAATAAAGGCTGTTGTAAACATCACAGCTGTAACTTTTCTCTTTATTTTCCTCACCAGAGACTTGGGGATTTGAGTGCAGCACCTCTCTGATAAGCCTGTAATGGAATTGCTCAGTGGCTGTATAAGGACTGCGCCCAACTCAGTGATTTTGTTTCATCCATGCGGGAATCACCACTTTGCCTCAGCTAGAATTTGGAGAGGTCTACCTGCACTGACAGTAGGCATAAATTCACATGAGAAACCACTCTACCAAAAGGTGTTTCCTGTCTAAGCAACAACATCATTAGGTCCTCTCTTCAAACTTCTCAGCACTCTATTTGAAACAGATATTTCAAAAGCCCATCTACTGGAAACAAAATAAATTTTAACAACACTAAACAACTGCAGATTTCATACACAAGTCAAGAACAAACAGTTTTGTTTAAATTGCTATGCTATGCATACATTATCTATGCAGCCATGATACTTTTTTGGTCACGACAAAATATACAATGTGTTTTAAATGAACTCGGTTGGATGAATTGTCTCAGCAGCTGTTAGACTAAGGTGTTAACTGCACCAACTCTGATGCCAATTATCTGGAGTTTTGGATTTTAATTAATCAGTTTTCGAGAGAAAGAGGCCCTCTGGTACCCACTAATGGTCCTAACGGCAGCACATTGTCACCGTTTTTATGTTTAATTAGTGACCACATCTATAATAGTGCCTCTAAGGCAGCCATGTTAGCTTGTCACAATGCACGCATTCAGTAATTACAAAAGAGTAATGACAGAATTCCTGGAGTTTTTCAGCATATCAAGTGCATGTTAATGAATGCCTGTGAAAGGAAGAATGAAGCATGGATGGATGGATGGGTGGGAGATAGATAGATAGATAGATAGATAGATAGATAGATAGATAGATAGATAGATAGATAGATAGATAGAGATAGATAGATAGATAGATAGATAGATAGATAGATAGATAGATAGATAGATAGATAGATAGATAGATAAGACAACTTTGTATGATGAAGAGATTGAAATAAATTGTTTTCTCTGCCGTAGCTCCTATTCAAACCTAATGTGACATGAATAATGTCAAACGCCATGAATAACGTCAAATTCCTGTGATCTTGCAATTGACGGCAGGTTTGCCTGGTGCATTTTTGTGGTGCTTCACAGTCCATTCTGCAAAATAGCTTGTGCATTCCATGCAAGGTTTAGTATGTGTTAATAAACAGTGAATTGTTTTAATTTTTAGGTGAACTATTCCTTAAATATGCATAAGATGAACACAGCTTATAACAGACCATGTCTCCAAAAAGTCGGACTCTAATAAGATGGTAATATACGATGCGTGACGTAATATTTCAACAACAAATGTAAATAATGAGTCCTTCCTTTTTAGATCCCCATGTCCTAAGTAATGTTGTTTCAAAACCCTTCTGTGAGTGGTGGTTGATAACCAATCACTGAATATGTTACCTCAACTCTCTACTGCATCTTCCCCGGCATGGGATTTTAGTTGGGAAAATGTTATTGGACTGAAAGCTCTCAAGCTTAAAGGATAAGTGAGTAACACACATAAATTACCTTGACTTTGGCATCTTGCATTAGCTTTTCACGACTGCTGTCATTTTACCTTAAGGGCATGGGAAGCTAATGGACATCTTGTGTCGGGAGGGATAGATCTGGTGCCGGGCGTCACGCTGGCAGATTAAATGCCAGTGTCATGGAACAGTGTCAGCAATTTGTGGCCCAGGCAGCTTGTCTGTTGACCAGAAGGTCCCGTGTCTCATTCTACCCCGATTAATGAAGGGACTAAGCAGGGACTAGGAACTTTTTTCCCAGCAACGGTAAACTTCAGGGCAACTGCTAAAATTAAAGATTCACAAACTCACAGATTATACTATATCAGTGTATTTAAATGAAAAGGCAATGCTTGTGTTCCCACCAGTCTTCTTAAGTAGCTTAACCAGCAAGGCTTCCCCGAATTGGTCATGCTGGTTGACCACCAGCAAGCTTTAGCTTGGACCAGCATGGAAAGTCATGCTTGTACAAGCCAGTCTTTTCAGCAAACTGTAGTGTTGTGATTGATCAACGTCAACACACGTGAAGTTTTGAATAAAACAGATGGTTTAATTATTGAATTCCACAGAAGGCAGAACACTGCCTGGCTGCTTGTCAGGACTAGATGGCATTATGGACACCTGCTGTAATTGAACTGAACACTGACAATAGAAGGTGGTCTGTAGTACAGAAAACACTAGCCATAATGTGTCTACTGAAACATCCATCATTTTTTAGTCTTAAAAAAAAGATAATATAATGTCACTGCACAATTTACCGAAATATGCAGCACTGACTAACTGCTTCACAGGGAGTCCTTGTGACTTCAGTCTGTCAAAGTGATGGACACTTTTAAGCTATATGGGGAGACTGGCTAGTTGTCAGACAGAAAAGTTGTCAAAAGGGCATTATCTCGGTAACTTTAAGGAGTCAAAACCCAATAAACTAATTTTATTCTCTAGCAGGAATAGTGTATGTTGGTTTCAAACACCAATCTCAAAGCTGTCTTAAAGTAGTTCACCCAATAATGAAAATGATGTCATCATTTATTCACCCTCATGTTGTTCCAAACACATTTGTTGCTCTTTCTTCTATTAAATGTAAGGGACGTCTGAGTTGTTCTTGTCCTTACAATGAAAGTGGATGAGAACTAGGGAATGTCAAGATCTGAAAGGACAAAAAGCCCTATAAATGCATAATAAAATTAGTCATTCTGATATTCGGATGATATCTTTATATATTTGGGTGAGAAACTCAAATTCTGTATTTTAGCATATAAAGCATTTTGTGTTCCACAGAAGAAACAAAACCATGTATGGTTTGAAGATAGGGGTGTGACCGAGACACTTAGCTCACGAGACGAGACATGGGATTGGGTTCACGAGAACGAGACAAGACAAGATTTTTGCACAGAATTTTTACTTGACATTGGTGTGCCCTGGTCTTGAAATATGTGAAAAGAGGCTAGGTTTCAGTTTAAATTGCTTAAAGATACAGTATACAATAAGTA
Source organism: Leuciscus waleckii (assembly GCA_900092035.1). Taxonomy (NCBI): domain Eukaryota; kingdom Metazoa; phylum Chordata; class Actinopteri; order Cypriniformes; family Leuciscidae; genus Leuciscus; species Leuciscus waleckii. The sequence continues at coordinate 18,558 of FLSR01001393.1, forward strand.
AAGGCAAGGCAAGGCAAGGCAAGTTTATTTATATAGCACATTTCATACACAATGGCAATTCAAAGTGCTTTACATAGAAGAAATTAAAATAATA
>FLSR01001394.1:6158-19250 GCA_900092035.1 Leuciscus waleckii
CTTCTTGTCCTCGTCGGCGAATCGCTCGGCTTCGTTCACCATGCGCTCGATGTCCTCGGGCGTCAGGCGGTTCTGGTCGTTGGTGATCGTGATCTTGTTCTTGTTTCCGGTGCCTTTGTCCTCGGCGGTGACGCGAAGGATGCCGTTGACGTCGATCTCGAAGGTTACCTCGATCTGAGGGACGCCACGAGGGGCCGGTGGGATCCCGGTGAGGTCAAAGGTTCCCAGAAGGTGGTTGTCTTTGGTCAGGGGACGCTCACCTGGAAACACACAGAGAGAGAGAGAGAAACAGAACTGATTAATCATGTGATCTGACATCATCAAATGTGTCCCTCACTTTAGAAACACACGGTATCGGCCGATAATCGGTTCATTTTTAATGTTATCGGTTTGATAAGGAGATTTGGCCGATATATTAAAGCCGAATACATAATGTATTATTTCCTTCAGGTGAGACACTTCAGATGCACATGATGGTTTTGAATTGCTTGAAATCACTTTTTTTTTTTAAGTGATAATTTAAATAAAATTAATTTAAAAGAAGTTTTAAAAAAACAAAACAATTTTTTCTAGAAAAATCTATTTAATCTTATTGGAAAAGATGATTTATGTCTCTGCTGTTCACGACAGTCCTAAACCTGCCTGGATACCAACACAATAACACAAAATATCCTGGAATTATCGTTATGGAGAAAATCCCAGAAGATATAGCGGTATCCCCGATCCTGAAGGGATTAAAGACGGATTATGAAACTGAAATCGTCGGCTTACCTTCGTAAACTTTGATGGTCACGGTCGGCTGGTTGTCAGAAGCGGTGGAGAAGATCTGGGATTTCTTGGTGGGAACGACGGTGTTCCTGGGAATGAGTTTGGTCATCACTCCTCCAACGGTCTCAATGCCCAGGGTCAAAGGGCACACCTCCAGGAGCACCAGGTCACCTGATCAACACAGTTCAGTCATTAATTAAAGTTCAGATGTATTTGTGTAACACATTTAAAACCACCACAGTCGATCAAAGTGCCTAACAATATCACAGCAGCAAAACTCAACTCGAAAGGAAAGCTAAGATATACAGGCGAGTCTTAAGCGATGACTTAACCTGGATCTCAGAACATCTGATTGGACGATAGGGCTGCACGATATTGAAAAAAAAAAAATTTGATATGCGATAACTCATTAAATAATGCGATAAAGTGTGTAAAATAACCTTAAATTATCTTTAAAATATATTTAAAATTATATAACCTTCATACATGTTTTACAATCTTTTCGTGACAGTAAAACATCCCTAAACTTCTGACAGTGAACATCAGTGTTTTACTGTATATAAGAAGTGTTATTTTAACATCAGTGTAAACCTCGGGGTTCAGGGGTTCAGGTTATCCTACATTAGTTATTAACACAAACTGAATAATCAAATGTAAAAATAAAACATGGCTTAGTTTTCACTGTATGAATTACATATATCCTGATTCTTATTAAAGCTACAGAAGTTATTCAGCCGAGAGCAGAGAGTGAGTTTCTCTTTGTCTTTTCTTCATATGACCCAGTTATTGCAAGCCGTTTGATATATACATTGCGATATTTCGATATATTGTGCAGCCCTACTGGACGACAGAGTGCAGACGTGTAAAAGCTCTGATAAAGAAGGCGTCTCTGACCCATTTAGAATCGTAAAAGCGAGCACTAAGATCTTGTGTTGTTGGTGTCAGACGGACTCACCGGTGTCCTCTTCCCCGGACAGAACCCCAGCCTGCACCGCGGCTCCGTACGCCACCGCCTCGTCCGGGTTGATTCCTCGGGACGGCTCTTTGCCGTTGAACAACTCCTTCACCAGTTGCTGGATCTTCGGGATACGAGTGGATCCGCCGACCAGCACGATCTCATCGATGTCAGTCTTCTTCAGGTCCGAATCCTCCAGGACCTTCTGCACCGGCTTCATGGTGGAGCGGAACAAGTCCTACACACACACACACACATCAGACAGGGTTACTTCAGTGTCGCTAGTAAAATACTATAGTGTTTATTCATATTTGGAATTTTTTATTTTGATATTTTTATTATATACAAGTTTTTGTTAAATAATTCTGTGACTTGTGATTTTTTTTATTAGTTTTAAAGTTGAATAGGTTAAACAAAATTATAAATGCGCATATATATAAAAAAATAATGACAAAAGAGAAAAAAAGTTTTTTATTTATTTCCTTTTAGCTTTTTTTATTTCCATTTAGTTAATTTATCATCTTCGTTTTAGTAATTTAGTACTTAAGAAAAAAATAAAAACAAAATATATATATATATATATATTTAAATTAAAGGAAATGAAAACAAAATGAAATATAAGTCTTTATATTATAGTTTTCTTTTCAATTTCCTTTTAGATTAATATTTCTTTTTAGTTTATTTTTTCATTATTTATCATTTAGAACTTAAACTAAATAGAAATATTAAACTAAAAGGAAATAATAAATGATACTAATATTATACATTTTATGTTTTATTTTAAATTCTGATATTTCTATTTAGTTTATTCACTTTTATTTGAATAATTTAGCAATTACATAAATGAATTAACTAAATAGAAATATTAAACTAAAAGGAAATAAGATTTGATGAGAACTTAATGTTTCATTTTAGTTCTCAATTTTATTTCAGTATTATTTAATAATATTAGTTTTTAAATATTTCTATTTAGTTTTTATACATTTTTTTAATAGAAAAAAACAAAACCTAAAAGAATATTTGTTTCAGTCACTGCTCTCATGTTGAGCTCCTCAAACTCGGCCCGGTTAGTGTTTCGGAGAAGTCCTAATATTATACATTTAATTTTTATTTGTCATTTTATAATATTTCTATTTCATTTTTATTACTAAACTAAATGTTAATGAAAAGCGCTCATCAGATCTGGTACATTGGGGTGTTTTCTCACCATGTTGAGCTCCTCAAACTTGGCCCGGGTCAGTGTTTCGGAGAAGTCTTCTCCCTCGAAGAAGGACTCGATCTCGATCCGGGCCTGATGTTGAGCGGACAGCGCTCGCTTGGCCTTCTCCACCTCACGCCGGAGCTTCTGTACGGCCCGGTTGTCCTTGCGTACGTCCTTGCCCGTCTTCTTCTTGTAGAGTTTGATGAAGTGCTCCATGACGCGCTGGTCGAAGTCCTCTCCGCCCAGATGTGTGTCCCCGTTGGTGGCCACCACCTCGAACACGCCGTTGTCGATGGTCAGCAGGGACACGTCGAAGGTGCCGCCGCCCAGATCAAACACCAGGATGTTCTTCTCACCGTCTTTCTTATCGAGACCGTACGCGATCGCAGCCGCTGTTCTGTGGAGAGAGTGTCAGCGTTACCAGCGTTCACTACAACTACACACACGTTCAGTACTTGAAATAGAATAAATTAACTACATTTGAAATGTTGCTTTTATTTTTTTATTTTTTTTCAGTTTAACTTGTAGTACTAATGAAAAACTATTTAAAGTAAAAAAAAAAAAAAATACTAAAATCAACATTTCAAATTTGTTTAGTTTAACTTGAAGTAATAAATTAATAAAATATGCATTTTTTTTTTTAAAGTGACAAAAAAAATTATATAAACTGAATAAACTATAAATATTTCTAATTAAAAAAAAATTATGTAAAAAGGAATAATAAAAACGATAAAAAAAAAATGTAAATAGTAAAAAAAAAAAAAATGGCTACACCTCCCTAAAATAAATATATAATTTTTTTAAATTATAGTAAAATAACACTGCTGTGGATTTGAACGTGATGCAGTGAAACTCACGGCTCGTTGATGATCCGCATGACGTTCAGACCGGCGATGGTTCCTGCGTCTTTAGTGGCCTGGCGCTGAGCATCGTTGAAGTAAGCGGGAACCGTGACAACAGCGTGTGTGACCTTTAACAAGAGCACAAGCCAATCAGACGTCGAGTTCGTAACCTCCGCCTTTCCTCTGAGTGTTAACAATCAACACGTTACCTTCTTTCCCAGGTACGCCTCAGCGGTCTCCTTCATCTTAGTCAGAACCATGGCGGAGATCTCCTCCGGCGCGAACGTCTTCATCTGGCCTGAGCCGATGTCCAGCTGGATGTGAGGCTTGTTCTTCTTCTCGATCACCTGGGAGACAGGAAGCAGGAGTTAAAGGGACCGTTCACACAAAAATGAAAAGTGTTTCTCTTTCGCCGCAAGTCGACTTTGACAAGTTAAAAGCTTTGGCTCAACACCGGTTGTACCTTAAAGGGGAAGTATTTGATGTCCTGCTGCACGGCGGAGTCGCCCCACGTTCGTCCAATCAGACGCTTGGCATCGAAGACCGTGTTCTCGGGGTTAGAGGTCAGCTGGTTCTTCGCAGCGTCTCCGATGAGACGCTCTCCTTCGGTGGTGAAGGCCACCTATGAGGGAGTGATGCGGTCCCTGGTCGTTCGCGATGATCTCGACACGGCCGTTCTTGAACACTCCAACACTGAGGAAACACCAGAATACAGTATGAGGACACCGGCATTATGTTTATTATACAGCATAATCGAGAAGTGTGTTAAAGCAGAGCATACATGTGTTAATATATACATAGTAAAAAAAAAAAAAAAAAAAATTTTATACAAATATATACATTTTATGCATATATTTATAATATCTTACTTTTTTTACATAATATAAACACAACAAAATTAAGATATAAATGTATGCATAAAATATTTTGTGTGTGTATATATATATATATATATATTAAATATATGCTTTTATAATTATATTGTTCTAGTTAAATAAATATACATATATTAATATTAAATTAAGTACAAATAAATATCATGCTATATAAAAATATGACCATACACTATATAATTTTGCATAAAATAATACAGATATGTATATATATATATATATATATATTAAATATATGCTTTTATAATTATATTGTTCTAGTTAAATAAATATACATATATTAATATTAAATTAAGCTGAAAATTTTGTATAATTACATAAAGATTAAATATTTATAAAAAAAGAAATGTAATCAAACCATTATATAAAAAAACATTTATATAAAATGATAAATATATGAAGTGTATAAAATGTTGTATATATTTTTGTATTAAATATTTTTATAATAATATACTTAGTATATATTTTTATTCTAGTTAAATAATTTTTTTTATAAATGTAATTAAAATATATACAAATAAACTTAAATTATACAAATTATATTAACTATATAAAAAAGAGGGTGTTTTTTACTTAATATTATTTTTATAATTATATTTTATTCTGTTACATATAAATTTAAATACTTATTGAAAATTATATATACATTTTCAATAAAATATATATATATATAAATAAAAATATTAAATAAATAGGTTATTTTTATAATTATACATTTTGTTCTAGTTGAGGAAGACATAAATTCATACAAATTTCAATTATATATAAATGATTGTATTCTTTATTAAATATATTATTTTATAATTAGATAATTTTTTCTAGTTGAATATAAAAATAACTTATAAAAATGTGTCATATATATATATAAATATAAATGAGTGTGTTTGTGTGTGTGTATAAAAAAAAGAATAATAATTTAGATGTATTTTTCTTGTCTTGGAAATCTATTTTATTGTCTACATCTGAATTGAAGCTCATTCTCACCATGAGTATGTGGTCCCGAGGTCTATTCCCACCACCGTCCCAACACTCTCCCGCTTATCATCATCTTCGGCAAACACACTGCCGGCCACCAGCAGACACAGGCAAAGCAGGCGCATTCTGGCTCAATATTCACCAGTTCCTGTCAACAATACATCAAACATTAATGTCAAAGGTCAGGGCAGGTACACAGTAAACCTCACTCACTGGCTGGAAAACTGGCCTATAAAGAAAATAAAGTAAAAAATCCAAGCAATACATCATGCAAAAACTCAATGTATGTTCTAGATATTATAACCCAAAACGGCATGAACTGATGAACTGAGTTCAGCTGCAGCTCAAGTGCAGATAATGTGAGACCACTAAAGGCATAACGATAGGCAAAGGCCATTTATCAATGGAGAACAAATAAAAACATAAACAAAAAAACAAAACAAAAAAAAACACACACATCAGAAGCAGATATGATGGTCATAAGAATAAATCATATTCATGCATTCATTCATAGTTTCAGTTCAACCTCGTGCTGCGAAGTCACTGATCATCAAATACTCACTACAATTGACTCCAAATATTAATAATACTATTATTATTGTAATACACACTCAAAACCCCATAACATTTAAAACCACATTTATTATCGAAACCCGTTTAAGATAAAGACTTTGTTCCTGTTATTTCACCGGTTATGAATATCCATTTCTCGAGTCTATCCAGTCATAATGGCTGAATGTTATCTTTAAAGCGTTTATGTAGGATAATAATGTACATAATTCTCACCTGATAAAGCAGTATTAAGCAGTAATCTCAGGGCTGGGCTGATCGCAGTGAATATGCTGTCTGTCTCTCGGTCTCTCTTTCTCTCTGTGTTTCTCGTGTTTTCTCTCTGTCTCAAATGTAACTCATGGCTCTGCGCTCGCCTGTATATAAGCCGTCACCGCTTCCCCGTCGTGGAGCCTCGCTATTGGTCAGAGAGCAGCTCGTTGGAAGGCGCTCATTGGCTGAGCGTTGCACGCTGGCTGATGCTGATTTGCACACGTACGGGTGGCGGAGACGTCATCAGATGAGGCGAACTGGAGCGATTTGATTGGCCTACGCGAGTGTCAGTCAGATTGCGAAGCTTCTGGATGGAGGAGGGTCGCATTTGAACCTGGCCAAGAAATAGAAATAGTTCGAGAGACCTTCATCAAAAACTCGGGTTTACACATATTACATACATATTTACATTGGCATGTGACTCTACTGTTCTCAAAATAAGCATTTAGGCTTGGAGATCTCAGTCAATTAATTTTCACACGAGGGAAATTGTGTTTAAAAGCAACTGTACAGTATCTTCCTTATTGCATTGCTGCAAAACGAGCACATTATGAAAGTTTGATTTGAGTGTAAATTAGTTTATGGTGTGAGAACAGTGTCATAATAAGAGAAACTCACTTGACTGAGACTAAGATTAATTATACAGTTTTGCCTTGTACAGAAATGTTTGACCATTTATCAAACACTATAATATGCAGCTTATTGAACCATTGAGGGTCAATGAAGAATCTGTGTGTTAAAATATGGCACATTCACAATTATATTACTGTGGTTTGGACAGTGACACATTGGGCAAATGACTGAGTGTTAGCAAAACTATCTGCATACAAAAACAAATGAATTTCTGTCATGTACTGATGCAATGATAAGGAACAACCTGACAGTGTTTTTCAGTATGTTTCAAGTGAGTCAAAATTACACTAGTATTACAGCATTAATTGATCTAGTGGGGTTTTTGACATATGTTTGACCAATTAACTTGATCAATATACATTTCTGAATTTATTTACAATTACCGTTTGTATTTGTATCTACATTTCATTTACCAACCGTGAAATTAATTACTGCGTAATACTGTCATCATGTCATTCACTGAATAATGATTTTCAACCATTGGTGGGTCTGGTAAAATATGATTCCAATCTAGATATATTTCTAATATTTTCATGGAAAGTCTCAGAGTAGAAATTCAAGTAGTTCGGTTCACTTGGTCCATTTGGTCCGGACCAAAAACACCCCAAAACATTTAGGCCTGGTTCACTTAGCGTTCTCATTGGTATTTTAACACCAATCCTAAAGATACAGAATCTAAATGTAGATTCCTTAAGGCATAGGGATATGTTTACAACCTGACTGATCAGCTTTGATTGTGACTGATTGTGTCTTTTATTAGGTATATTTCGCAATGGAACTTACCAAACATCCAAAACAATGCTGTTCTCTAGGCTAAATACGCTTGTTGTATGTGCGAAGCTACTACATATGATGGTATTCTGATCAGCTGACTGAGTAAAGGAGTCAAAACATCAGCAGGAATCCTTCTGTCACTCACAAACAAAGATCTATGACCTTTTTAGGGTCACACCTTGTGATATCATGTCCTGTTTTTGGTTCGTTTACATGTCTTTAGTCTGTGTTGCGTTCATATCTCATTCAATCCACACCAGAGTTCGTGCTTTTTTGGTGGCACCAGGGTTCGGAAAGTAGTTCGGATACTTATTCAAATGAACCACACTAAGAGAGGTAACAGCACCAGGGTTTGTTTTAATTGAACCAAACATTCCAAGTGTGAACACACCCAAAGTAACACCACATTTCTGAGGACTTTCATTATAAATTAAAGCCAGGGTGATAAAGTTAAGCTAGTATACGTATCTGATCTGGCCTACTTCTTCATAAACTTTGACTTGAATATATAGAGGGTTCAGTCAAATAATTTTCAATTGAGGAAAATGGTGTCTGATTCCATCAATTAATCTAACTAGGGATGCAACGATATAAAAAAATGTGGCCGATACCGATAATTCGTTATATTAAAAGCCATAACCGATATATTAGCAGATAAATCTGAATCCAAAAACAAAAGTTTTACCATTAAAATCCATGTCCCAAGCACACAATTATAATGTTCTCACTATAATTGTATAGCCTATATGACAGACTTGCGCTGCACGTTAACTTTACTGTATTTTCCCTTTTTTTAAGTGATTCTAATCATACTTTTAGAAATTTAAAACCATCATGGTGAACATCTGAAGTGTCTCAGCTGAAGGAAATAATCCATTAATTATCGGCTTTAATATATCGGCCAAATTTTCTTATCAGGCCGATTACGATAACATTAAAAATTAACATATGTCGTCCGATACCGATATGGTGGCCGATATATCGTGCATCCCTTAATCTAACCAATGTCAAAAACAAAGAATAAAGCAGAACAAAGCAAACATATACAAAGATAAAAATACAAGTAATTTATTGACGTGCAGATGTGCAACAATACAGTCATTTCATCAGAACACTTCCGTGCAGAAACATCAGGCGTAGGTGGAGTAAGACCTATACATGTAGCCTACATGTAACCTACACATTGTCTATACATGTAGCTAAATTAAATTAGTCTATTTTTTGGAGCCTGTCTCACTAAATATCTTGCAGTGCATATAGGCGAGTTTCTCAGCGTGTGAGCGTCGCAACAAGGGAAACCATTCCCAGTGCGGCAACTCTACGACTCTGTACCCGGCCAGAACGAGCTGCCTTCGCTTCAACGCATGAAATCCAAGCAGCTGCTCAGTCCTGTAGCAATACTGATTCCTATTCGTCACTTGAACAGCAAGTCTCTGAATAGATGGTTTAGAAGAATCATCCGTGTGAGACGAGCGCTTCCCGGATTTGGTCAACGCCGTCAGAAGATTGTCCGTCAAGTCGACACCAACACTGAAAATGCTTTCTCTCAAATGGACCGGTTCAACAGTTTTAACCACTGGGTTTTGGAGGAACTTATTTGACGGCTGCACTGGAATCTTCTGGGAATTAGTTAGTTGAGCGAGTAAGTTGTCAGTTATGGTTACTCCAGAGAGTGTTTGTTCCAAGCTTTGAGAGACGGGATTTTGCCGACAAGGTTCGGAGGACACAGGAACAGGCTGGTCGTTTTGGTCCAAGTGCACTTCTAGGTCAATAGAGCGCAAATGCGGAAGAATCATGTGTTTGCGCACAAACATCTCTCCACCTAGAAGTTTCCGCAACACAGCTTCAGCCTCAAGCATCTCAGGCTTACGACAGATATCCGATTGAGCAAAATCCCAGAGTTGCTTGGTCACTTCTTCCCTAATTGCGTCGCTAAGTCTTGGGATCGTAGACTCGGGCAACTCCAAGCCAACAGTTCCATCTAAAGTGAACAAGTCTTTCTTCAACTCGAGCTCCTTGGAATTGCAAGTTTTGTTCACGAACTCTGCGCTTAAAGCCAGACTGAGCAAGTCTTGGGGGAACAGACCAGCAAAAGCAAGACCGAGGAGACCTGTCAGCAAATGCTCAGGGAATCGCTGAAACTCAAGTTGACGTTCGCGTAAGATCGCAGTGAGACAGGGATAAAGTTGAGGACTCTGGTTGGGAAGAACTCCTAATGTTCCAAAGGCCCAAAGCATCTTTGCAGCATCTTTACTCCTGCACCGGTTGACCACGTTGGGGAGATGTTCGGCCACAGCCAGGAGAATCCGATTATCCCGGTAGTGAAGAGCGGAGCAAGACAAGACGACGTGCATTAGGCCTTGAACCTCCATTCTTGGGGCCCGTCGAGGCACCTCGGATCCCATGGCCTCCAACCACGGAAGATGGTCCAGATAGCTAAATCTCAAAAGCTTCATCACATTGGCGATCCCGAAATCACTCAAATCATTCACTACAGCAAGAGTCCTGTCCACAAGCCGGCGCGTCGCTCTCTCGGACAGGGAGATCTGCGACTTAAAGAGGGCTAAAGAAACAGCTCCCAGTTCTTCAGGCTTCAACTGGTTCAAATAACGCATGAGTAACGACTCAATGGGTTGAAGAGGGCATCGGACATCTCCTTCCTTCTCCGATAACGTACAAGAGTTGAAGCAGCTCCGGAAGACCCAGTTGGTTGAAGTTTCGGCTCACGATGTCAAAGAGTTTTTCAAGCTACCGAGGAACAAATCGACCGAGGCATCGCCACAAGTCGGCCGCGAGAAGCAACTGGTGAAGCTCCATTTCACTCCCTCTCCGGCAGAACTCGGTTTCGTACAATCCCAGTATGCTATGGGATTGAGGCAAGCCCAAGTTCACAAATGATCTCAGCGCATCTAATAACTGCGTCGGCGTGAAGTTGTGCAGGTTCTCGGCGCTGTGCCGCAGGAGTGCGTTAAACCGCACGTCTTTCCTCACGACCTCGATCTGCTCGTGGGGAATCTGGCTGAGTTTGCACAAGAAACTAGTTGCATCTGAAGGTCCCATGTTGCTTTTTAGTTCCGTGACCTTTTCAAGGACTAACAAGGCTTCGTTGAGGTCTACAGTAGAAGAGCGTTGGGAGACGTCATAGGTCATGTTCTGGTATTCAGGTCGACATCTTTGAAAGGCTCGTGGGTCACCGTTGACTCGTGGCTCTTTGGTGGCTCTTTCTCGGTTTGATTCAGCGTTACTGTAGTCAGTGTTTGACCGAGTATTCTTGGTGCTGGAGAGCCGTCGTGAGGAGCTAATATGGTACGGGTTACGCTGTTGATGGAAAGTTGTGTTTGAGGATAGGCTATAGGACCATTCTTCTTTAGTTTCCGAGCAGCCATCGGTAGAATAACGAGCCGTCGGTCTCTGGTAATAAGCCGAGGGCTTGTACACCAGTGTTCTTTCCGTTTCTTCTTCTTTCTTTTGCTCTCCATTTTCCACATTTGCTGACAAATGTTGGGCTCTAAAGATGGAGATGCGCTGTACGTGGGCATAAAGTCGACGCTTTGCCAAATGATGAAACAGCACCGTTGCAGACATCAACAGCAGACTCTGGAAGAGATCATACAAGAGATGTGTTTTCAATTTAAAGGTCAACAGTGTACTTGAAAAGATGTATACGTTGAAATTCAAAGTAAGAATGATAGTAGGTTTCCTTTTTTTGCCAAATAATTTTGGCAGATACCAATAACCCTTTATATTTGAAAGCCGATAAATATAAATCCACTTTTTTTTGGACAACATTTTACAAAAAAAGTTTCCCCATTAAAATCCATGTCCCAAGAACACAATTATAATGTTCTCATTATAATTCTATAGCCAATATGACAGACTTGCGCTGCACATGTTGCACTGAACTGTATTTCCTTTTTTGAAGTGATTCCAATCATATTTCAAGCAATTCAAAACTATAATGGTGAACAGTGCGCATTTATTATTACCTTTATTTTTACAGGCAAGTCATTAAGAACAAGTTCTTAATCAAGTGAAGTGAATCTGAAGTGTCTCAGTGTCTGAAGTGTCTCAGCTGAAGGAAATAATCCATTAATTATCGGCTTTAATATATCAGCCTTAATATATCGGCCAAATTTTCTCAACGAGTGGATCTCTGAGCTGCTATGAGTGAGTGGAGGCGGGGCTCATTTGCATATTCATAGAACCACGTATACTAAATGAGGAAAGGGTGTCCAGTTCCATTCAAGATATTTTAAAGCATGACAAAAAAAATTCAAGGAAAAAACACTTAAATATGTAATTTTGGTGATCAAAGATTAGTTTTAGGGGATACAATTATTGACTACAGAGGACTTCAAGATATCGGACAAATTTTCTTATTACCGATAATGATCATAACATTATATTGGCCAATACCGATATGGTGGAATCCCTTTTACATGAAAAATAAGAATGAATTGTTGTGAGTTTTTTCATGGTGGTTTAATATGTGGGTATGTGCAGGCTTTTGCAGTCTTAAAGCATAAGAAAATTATATTTTTGTCACTTTTGATGTTAATTGCATACACTTTCAATGATAGCATTCACGATCATTTAAAGGAAAAGATCAAAAGAAAAATTACTAAACTTTAATTTGGGAACAAACTACTCCTCTAATATTAGTTATAATTTACTGTAAACTGAATGACACAGGAACATCAAGGAACATTTCCTTGTGGCGAAACGTCTTTTATCAATCATAAGCTACTGCACGTCCTTGACAGCAGCAGAACTCACTCATTCACATTCATATGTTAAATAACACACCGAACAACACAATCCGAGCGACTGTAGAAAGATAAACGTACCTTCAGCGCGTATGGTCTTCAAATATCTCATGAGGATACGTCGCAAAAACAATCACTTATGTGCTGAATCCACACGTGAATGTGTGTAGTGGTAAAGGCAGATGTCATGCGCGGTACGGAAGCTCGTAAGAGACAAAAAAGAAACAGTCAGTCACTGGCAGCATACCAAATCGCATATTTCCAAACGAAAGCGCATATTTCTGTTTCCGTTCAAAAGTTTGGGATCGGTAATATTTTTTATGTTTTTTTAAAAGGCTGAATTTATTTGATAAAAAAAAAACAGTAATATTGTTAAATATTATGACTATTTAAAATAACCGTTTTCTATTTGAATATATTTTAAAGTGTAATTTATTCCTGTGATCAAAGCTGAATTTTCAGC